>QJNU01000334.1:0-82068 GCA_004154915.1 Monosporascus ibericus
ATTTCCATTATTAACCATGGGTTGAATAATGGAAACGTATGATCAACGCGGAACTGTTTTAGAAAAGGGGTTTGATCATCCGGAACCCCTGAATTCCGACACGGCGGCATGTTTACTCCTCTTTCTGCTCCTTTCCGCCGTGATGGTAGCTATGGCCCTTATTGAATACGGCACGGTCTATGTCACCCGGTGCACCAACACTTGGTGGTTCCATGTGTGGTATATAACATGTAGGTTTATCACATTACCTAGGAATCGGGATGAGCCCATTTCGTCAATATCAAGTCCCTAACGATGCGACTTAGTAATGGCGGCCACTATCACGAACTCTTACATAGCTGTGCCGTTCGATCACTAATTACATCAAACTCTACATCACCCCGTTACCAAACCAGTGTAACGTAGAGGGAGAGGATGTGTCGGCACGATTAGCAGACCCTCGCTCTATCCGTGCCAACTTGGCCACCTTCGCCGCATCGTCCAAGGCTCAGCTGGCATTTACGAGTAGAAGCTGGCTTCCTACTAGATTTTTTCGCAAACGGAAGAATATTGTTATTCTGGTATCTAAAGTCCGCCCAACCAAAGGCGACGGCTCTCTGACGCTGCGTTTTCTGGCGCAACTGTTCGTCCAACTGGCAGGCGCGATAGTGTACATGTTCGCCACCTCTGTCTTCGCCGCCGTTTCGCTTCTTGCCCTTCCAATGGCCCAGTTCGTCCTCATGATGGTCATTGGGGCAGGCATATCAGGAAGACACCTGATCAGTTATCTCGCCGCCAAGACGGGACAGAAGGACAGCTTCATACATGTGATTGCCGATTCGGAGGAGAGGGCGGGGCAGATTGTGCAGCGCATCTTCGAGGACCAGGTACAAGCAGCCGCGACCGATTCATCCGAATTCTCCATTGAGATAAACGATTCAGTCTTCGTCTCTCGGACTCTAGTTGGAAAGAGAAGCCCTTGGCCTAGGCGCATTTTGGGTGTATTGGCCGCACCGCCCGAGTTTACCTCCACGACTTCAAATAGCAGTGCAACAGCCTCTGGTAGTTTGTCACAGTCCCTCCTGGGATAACCTACACACGAAAGAGCGAACTGGAATAGATCAAGAGAGTGCATAGCGATGATGCCACCTACAATCATGTATATAACGAATAAGGGGCGATACCCTCCCTCTAAACCAGAGGAGATTCTCTTAAGGATTAGTCTCACTGGGAACGGAAAAAGCTCTAGTGGGCCAATCACTCCTAAATCTATACAATATCGCCAGTTATTCGTCCGTTATTATATTTGCTCTATCTTCTTTAGCGATTAAATAGAGTATCATATGCTCTATTTCTATACATAATTTATTCTGCCTGGCAGGCTTAACCCGTATAAGAAACTATTACTCGTTTAATAATACGTTTCCCGAATTAAAGCCTGGTTTTAAAGCCAGCACATCATACCTATAAGAAGATCACCTCAGCTAGCTCAGGCCTCCCTGGCTCGTTCTCCATTTTCTTCGAAGTTATAAATGATAGGATGGTAAAGATGTACAATTAACATGAAGAATATGCAACGCGGGCGAGCTAGATAGCTATATATATGGGCCTGCCAAGGTTAGAGACCTTGGCGTACCAAAACAAGCCTTATAATCCCTAACAAGTATGGTCGCTACTCACAGTATTTTTGACTACTTGCAGATACCAAATAGGGTCGCCGGAGGTAACTATAAGGGGGTATGGCGTATGTATGTATGGGTAAATTAAGTGATAATTTTCAACTTATCTATAAACCGCCAAAGCAGCCTGAGGCACGAGCTGTACATATAATCTATGGTTGATCTATCCCTATCATTTCTATATGCGATCTTCCGCTTTTCGTATCTGTACTATGGCGTTATTATGTCAGATTCAGAAAGAGACTGCAGTTTCGCGATATTGTCTCGTAACGAAGCAATAGATCCCAACGCTGCTTGGTCGTCTGCGCGTCCTTCACCATGTCCTCTTAATAGTTGGATCGAAACCGCATGCAGTAATATTCGGGAAGAAACGTCCGCAAGCAGGCCTTTCGAGGTATTGGTTCGGTGCCCTGCCACTCGGAGCTCAATAGGTAGGCCCAGAATGCCTTCCAGCAGCTTGAACTGGTGTTGGACAGCCTGTATCAAGATCCGGATTTGAAGACCTCGATGGTGGACTTGGAACCCACCGAGTTGCAGGCCAGGGAGGCTCTGCAGCTGCGATACGGGCGAGCGAGCACTGGGTGGGTCAGGGCGGTTGCTCAGCTGCTGGTATAGGTTCACGAGGAGGCAATCGAATAATGTTACGATGCGGCAGTAAGACAATAGCAAATGCAGGGCGCAGACCGAGCCGATGGGGCCCTGCGAACCGCCAAGGAAAGACGACCGCTGAGCGTCCGGCCTTCCTGACGACAAACTTTTGTCGGCATATGATTGAAGAATGGCCCCGTATTGCTGAGTGCTGCAAAGTGCCTTGCTAAGGGCATTGGAGCTGGCAACCGAGTTTGCATCGATATATTCAGACATGCTGCGTTGCTGTGCGGTCTCTGGGTTTCCTAATGACTCCATGTGTCTCTGTTCAGCTACTCTCCAACAGTTTCGTATTTGTTCGCAAAGGTCGGCATCAAGCTGTGAGAGCTGAAGATCGCATTCAGTCGCTGCCAGCATGCTGTCGAGATTATGACCAAAAGTCCGCATACGCTGGTGGTTGACCAGCCGCGGGTTGCCATCTAGTTTGCCAGGTGAACTCGTTCCAGGAGGAGTTGGAAGATTGAAAGATATGTTGGGACCTGGAAAAAGAAAGTCATCAACTTGGTGACCACTGCCGGTAGAACTAGGCATATCAGCATGGACTAGAGCCTCTTGCTCCGCAGAAGGCTCCAAGAATGCTTCAAAGAGGTCGTTCCTAGTTTCCGGTTCTTCTCCTAGTAAAGTGGGCCAGATATCCTCCTCCGTGAGTAACCGGTGCGAGTGGTCTGCGTCCGCCGGTAGCCAGGACACGGCCGTGTCAACGACTCCAACCGTGCTAGATTGTCGAGCCGTCACTGGAGAATGGCTTTGGAGAACAGCTTTTCCAATTTTCGACTGTTGAGCTTGCCTCTGTTGGTGAACCTGCCCGTTGCTCCTGTCTTTACTTGTACGACCAAGGGGTTGAGTATAGCCTGTGAAACATTCCGCCCCGGCTCGGATACAGCGTGCGCAAGGCTCATTGTCGCCCCCTCTGGGTGGACAACGTAGCTTGGACTTCCGGCACCGATCACATGCCGACCGCTTCGCCGTTGGGAAGAAGCCAGTTGGCGGAGTTATAGCGGCCATGGTCCAGGAGATTGGCACAGTCGAATCAACAAGCAAGGCGGACTGTGGGGCAAGAACTGTAGCACAGAAGCGTTGCCCGATGACGATGTCTGAGCCAGTTTCACGATCACGGTCATCTCACAAAGCGTCCACCTCAAGGTGTCGACCCCAAGGCGTCTACCGTGGTGATCCGCACTGGTGGCCCGATAGATTTACTTCTTCACGACGGTCGTTCAAGGGTCCGATTGCTAAAATAGGCGATATGTCGATTTGCTGGTTGTAGATGCGGCCAAGTGCGTTAGCACAACATGTCCCATCAACTTGCTGCCGTGCCCGTCTGCGAAGTGGTGACTTAAGCTAGCTGCTGCTTGCCTGATTGCAAAGTCCTGATCGGACAATTTGCTCCTATACAATGGCGGCGGTTGTTGACGTTGCAGCTGATTCGGTAGTGAAGGGCACGCAGTGACTGGCGAACATCGGCAAAGTGGCAGGTAGGTGACACAAAGATTGGCGCGGTGCCCCAAATTAATTAAGCTGTTGGAGGCGCGCTAATTTTGTGTCAACCACCTGAGTGGCAAACTCTCTATCCCATTATGGCAACGAAGAAAACTACACTGGAAACTTGTTCAACACCGGAATCCCCGAAGCTCGCGCTTTCCTCCTCGGATTGTGGCTTTTGGAGATGGCATCCGCAACGTTCCTGGACTAGGAAAGATCCGCGATAAGCGGCTAGTCTTTAAGTCGCGCATTTCACTCCCGGCAAGCATATGCTTGCTAACCGTCCGAAGAGCGACGCCGCTACCGCATTGCTAGCAGTAGCGTTGTATATGGTCATTCTTGATTACAACACTAACCTCATTCCCCGCTAGAACTCGCGGAGGGGTGCCGCCCGAGCAATTCCGCTAATGCTCCTAACATCGTCGCAGACCCCTTGTTGGTAGGGTCGCTGGGCACACCACAGAGCCCAATTTCCTTGGTCTCTTCGACTCGTCTAAGTTCCATCTTGTTTCTGCTATCCATCGAAAATGAAAAATACTGGCTTTGCACGTCGGCGGTTAGTCATCTAGCATGCTCAAGGAGCAGCTACGTCCATTCATTAGGGAACTGGGCCCAACTGTCAGTTTGTCTTCCTCGATGGAGCGATCAGCCGTGGAGGAGGACCTGGTAAGATATTCCGTCTGAAAATCGCTTAGGCTTGTCGGATTGTTGAACTAAAGTTTGGTTATGCGGTGGTCCCCGCCTGGGCGAACGGGCCGTTCTTGTCAAATACCACCCGCTTCACGCCATCAGAAATGCATAAAGCCTTTCACCGCTCACACGAATTCATCAGAGATAATAGTCCCCTTCTCGACGATGTTCTGGGCTTCAGCCTGGGCGCCGCCTTGGCTATGAGCTATATCCTGCACCAGCAACGCACAAAGCCAGATGCCAAGGTCCCATTTTGCTTCGCCACTCTTCTCTCCCATATCCGTACCCCGTTCGATGATGTATGCTACGAGGGGCTCATTAGCCGGCTGCTGGAGACGACCGCGCACCATTCCGCTCGGCATCCCCTCATGATGACTTTTCAATCGACGCTGGATCCTGAGGATGAGCAGACTTTTGCCGAGTACATGCACGTTGTCTTATCAATGCGTACAAGCGTGGGAAATATCTTGCCTGGTAACAACACACTATCGCATCTTCGAAGATACTAATAGTGTGAAGGCTGAGAACATCATACGGCCACTGCACCTGGCCTTGACCAAACACCGGATTGAATTCCAACGGTCGTCGTTACAGCGGCAAAGGATGTCGGGCCGATAGCAGAGCAATCTCGCGTGGCGCAAGGGTTTTGCAAGGCCTCTTTGAAGTGGAAATACCGACATGGTGGAGGCCATGATGTGCCATTTAAATGATCTGATATTTAAGCTATTATTTCATGCATAGCCAACTAACAGGATCTATGAGAGGCGTTAAGGCAGGGAACTGGGTCTTTTCGTTGAATCTTGCTGCTTAGAGGCCACTTGACTGTGTTAGAGTAGCTCCAACGCTTTTTATAGAGGAATTGGTTGCGTTATAAGATATGATTAGTCGTTATGATCGATCTTCACAAACTGGTAAATCACTTTTGTGAGGAGCATGGAAACTTCCGAGCATCGTACGGCCAATCTATGAATAAAGACGTCTTATGCTCTATCTACGAAAGGGAGAAACATAGCGACTAAATTTGCCGTCTTCGCGTAAGAAATCCATCTCTCCCTCACACAAAGTCATTACGACTTCAATACCACCGGCCTCCCTGCAAGTGATAACAAAGCAAGTGCGGCAGTGGCGATTACAACAACCCATGAGCCGGCGAAACCCTTCACAATTCCCACCGTCGACGCTCTTATGATTCTCCGGAGTATCAAGGCACAGATGAGGTCATTTATGGAAACGTCCGCAGGGCCAAACTCCCCCGTGCATTCCTTTCAAAGTGCTGTGTATGCGGACCGAGATATTTAGAAGATGCTTGGCTTCATGTAATGTGGGTGAGGACCATTGGGAATAGCAATGGGGGCATGATAGACGTGATGATTTCGAGGGCTTTGCTGGGTGCTTGTTGCATCGAGGCCCACGAACTTGGGTACCGCTGAGCTATGGTCTTTGAGACGGGTACTGGACTACCGTCTCCTCTCTTCTCGAAGGAAGGCGCCCAGAAGCTCCCTGTCAGTAGTGAAGGCTAGACAGGACGAACCTGGGGCATTCTGCGGATCCAAAGGACTGCTGCAGTAATCGGCCCACAGCTTGGCTACTGTAAGCATCGCAGTCCCATCTGAGGCCGGTGGAGCAACGGACAGGACCGATTGCACTAGGGACAAAGTTTGCCTGCACCGCGGACAGATCAGCCTCTACTTCGAAGTCTGGCTCAAACGGCGATGTCCATAATAAGGCCTGGCCGCCAAAAGAGTCCAAAGGGAACCCAGCTTCGCATAGGTCGGCAAAGAACATGCACCTGTCGACCTCGTTGAAACGCAGGAGCCCTGCAGAAATT
Source organism: Monosporascus ibericus (assembly GCA_004154915.1). NCBI lineage: Eukaryota > Fungi > Ascomycota > Sordariomycetes > Xylariales > Monosporascus > Monosporascus ibericus. Next base: position 6,307 of record QJNU01000334.1, read on the forward strand.
GGACAGTCTTGGGGAATGGCGTTGCCGGTGTAGTGGATCTCGAGCTGACAGGGGCGAGCCATCCCGGCGTATCATGAGACTGATAGTGCACCCGTCCAGCTAGCCATAGTATGTGAAGGAGAGCAGGATGTAAACCTCCTCGCGGAGAGCGCTAAAGGCGTCTTGTGGTGAGGCGCCTTGTTTGAGGCTCAAGTAGATGGTGCTCTGAGGGATAGTGCTCGGGGCAATGTGGTCCAGAGGTCCCAGCCCAATCGTTTGGATGTGATCGGTATTTTCTGCCGTCTTCCTCAGAGCACTGCCATCAGAGAGGAATTGTAAGATCGAGCCTCATCTCGGAGAAGTCGCATAGCCCACGAACCATGCAATGAAGTTGTGGGTCATCTCTAAGGCCCATGCCTTACATGAATAGACTCGCAGTCGTCCACCGGATGCTCCGGTATTCGCTACCTTTATCAGCGATTCCTCGCTCTCCAACGGAAAGCTATGTCTCCGAGCTGACGTGTCTCTCTGTCGGGGTAATTATTCTTTCTGCAATACCTTAAGTGCCCCTTGGATATGCTACTCCGAAAAGGGTAACAGCTTCGTATTGCAAGTTGGTTTGAAATTATCAGGCGAGCTCCAAGATACCACCTGATTAAGGAAGACGTTTGTGAGGAGCTGACTTTGACAGGCATACCTGCTCCACCGCTAAAACTGGAGCGGCCTCTGCCAGACTGGAGCTTTCCGACCTGGGAGAAATACCTCTACTCTTCTCGAAACGACTATCTTTTGGTAGTCGGAATCTATTAACTAATAAGTCGGGAGATTCTAATCTAGTACGAATTTAAAAGGAACGACTTCTATTAGCTAACCAGGTGGGTTATAGCATACCAAAGAAGGAAAGATCGCCTTCTAACTAGAGTATTACATCAAGTCACGTTAATTGTGTTACTGTACCCATATTTGCTTTTGTGTAACCTAGTTATTGAATATATATAACTTAGTTTAAATGTGGCCTTTCCTTATATGGCCTCCTCTTAGGCAACCTGGCTAGCTTATACCACTTGCTATGAGGCATTACTTTTAAGGTTTCGGTGATTTTAGGGGTTCTCTCCTGATTGGGTTAGCGTGTACCCTCGACAGCCTTACAGCGCAGGCCGCCTGCGGTGGCTGCAACCTTAAAAAAATTAAGGCTGATTGTAATGAGGTAGCTCTTGATTCTGTATGCTTTCGCATGTCTGGCTCACTGACAATATCAACCTTTTCCCACCGAACAATGCCTCCGCCTTTGCCGGGACTTCATAATACCACGCTATTGCCTACCTCTCGATCTGCATGTGGCCTTCCTAATATCTGGCGCTACCATGCACCACGTCAGCGTAATCGTTTATACGCTTAAAATTAAGCTTTTTAGCGCACGATTAGCCAAGTCGACGGTTGAGTGTGCCGGTCACGACCTGCCTATTATGTCTAGCTCTACTTTCTGGACATAGGATTTGTAGGTCCCACAGCGCCTGGGGTGGGCAGGGGCTTCGCCCCTTCTCCACCCCCTTAAGCCTAGGGTCCAGGGTTCCCAGGTTTTAAGGCATAGCCAGGTTTAACACGGTGGCATAAAGGCCGACGCCGAGATCAATTACCCTCTCAAATGCGTATGAAACGCGCTAAAAACAATTCCATATTAATATGCGACAGACTGTCTTCTGAGTACGTTCAGTAATTGTACGAAAACGTGCAAAGTCCTAGCTTTTATATTACCCTTCATACGTAATACTCCTTCGTTCCTTAGTATGTTAAAACGAGAGAACCAGTCCTCATCTGACGCCGCGCACGGCAAATGTATACACTTTTCCCTCCTGCACTCACCCTACTCAAGCTTTGCCTCGCTCTAGGTGCTGATAGATCCGGTCAATCAGCGAGACCACCGCGGGATGCAGCCCTGCCGCAATCGCGTTCCGGTTCCACTCGGCCATGGACGCCACGCTGTACCACTACATCTTACCCCTGTACCGCCGGCCCATCTCGGTCAGTTGTCCCTGTCGCCGACTTTGTTCACGTACGACACGCCGCCGGGCTGCGGGGCGTGCGGAGTTCAAGGGTGACATCCTCGCAGCACGTCTGACCGACACGAGATCGAAGGCCCCGCAGTTGTGCTCGACCTGAGGAACGGCCTCGATCTTGCATAAGTAGTGGAAGAGTGCGTTGACTTAGTCGAAGCCGGCGCATGCAGCGGTGTATTTATTTGCAACTAAATATATTTGTAAACATTGTTATTAAAATGCCTTGTTATCCGTGCAGTATGCAAATTGTTATGTATGCAGTGTCCCTCTCCTTACGCTGCCTAATCTAGCCACTTACAACCACGCGGAGACCCCTAATGCAGCAGCCCACATAATGAATCACCTAAACCCCATACAAAGTAAGGCCCCTTTTTAATTATACGGTGACGAGCGCAGCGCGAAGCGTTGCGAAAAGGGTTGCAGCAGCGTTATTGTAAAGGCTGTGGATTTATTGATTTCTAACCTTTAAAAGCGTTGCGATGAGCAGCTAAACGCAGGAATAGCGAGTCGTTAATAGTGTAGCGCACTGATTACAGCTGTAAAAGTGAAGATTACTGCATGGATAACCACGCTCTATTAAAATATTATACTGTTTAATTGCTTAATATAACATTTGAAATTCTTGTAACTAATGTTAATAATAATTCTTCTGTAGGCAGTGGTGCTTTCAGGTGTGGCCGGCTGGTGGGCCCAGACTACAGAATGCTGCCTGGGACATCCTTTGTCCTCAGATGACCCTTTGTCATCCAATGGTGTATGTAAGGGCAATTGCGCACAGACTAGACTGGTTCTTTTCTACAACACTTAGAACACAGAGAGTTACGCCAGATTCCAGAATTGATCACTGACTGCTGACACCTTTATAAATATTCTGTTGGGATACGTAGGGTTTCCCACCTACAGGAACATACAAGAAAAAGACAGATCAATTAGAGAGAACAACACGGTACCCCCAATTGCGACCCGTATCTTCACATATTGGTTAAAAGTGTTATATACGGATTGTTTTTAAGCTGTTTAAGATTCTTGGCGTGCATGTGTTTACGATGTATTTGACACAAATTCCCGACACGATATTGCCACCGCTTGCTTTGCACCTCCCTGTACAGCAGCATTCATGCCTCCTTCGCTTTAAGCAGTGTCGGGTACTTTTCAACTCCAGGCTCATCAAAAGTCTCAATAAGCGCAGCAACGGCAGGGTGCATGCCCGCCGTAACGACTCCCTTCGTCCAGTCCTCCATCGGCACCACTTTGTACCGTTCGCCCACCTTCTCCAGCCCGATGTCCGCCATCGAGGCCATAGGAATGACCACGTCACCAACGTTGTTCACGTAGGTGACCCCTTCTTCGCCAGGCATATCCCGTAGTAACTCCCGAACTACATCATTGCAACAGGTCTCAACGGAGACCAGGTCGAACGCGCCAGCGTTGTGGTCGACCCGTGGCACTGTCTGCGTCTTATGCGCATAGTGGAGCAGCGTGTTGACCCAATCGAAACTGGCGCGCTCGACTTCGGCGTCTTCACCCTCGCGGATAATGGTTGACGGTCGTTGGATAACCACCTGCAGCCCGTACTTTGCGTGGACGCGTTCCAGCATGCTCTCACACACCCACTTTCCACACATGTAGCCGTGGGCGCCGTCGGACGGCGGCTTCTTACCTGTCTTCGTGCACGATATGGGGGGGAAGGCCTCAAGCTCTGCGAAGAGCGCCACGCCAGCGGACGAGACGTAGTGAATCGGCACCATGCGCCGCAAGCAAGCTCCGACCAGCTGCTTTGTAGACTCAACATTGGCCTGGCGAAGAGCCGAGTAGTACTTCAGGTGCGACGTGTCGGAGCCATTGTGGATGACTGCGTCAACCTCATTAAAGATCAATGCCCATTCGTCTTCTGCGAGACCAAACATGGGCTGCGTAAGGTCGCCCTCATAGTAGACGATGCGGCTACTCGGACTGGGCAGCTGTTTGGTCTCTACACGCTCGGATAGCCGTCGAACCGCCACACAGATGATCTTGCGGATCGATGGCTGCGCTACGAGGGTGTTGAGCAGGTGGTGTCCTAGCAAGCCGCTGCAACCAGTGAGGAGGATAACCTCGGGCTTGGCTTTGGGAGGGGGGGTACCCGAGAGTCGAGGCATAGTGTCGAGCTCGGGCGGGCGGGTCTCCATGTCCCAGTTGACGACGACTGTACCACTAGTTTTAAGGTCTGGAGTAGGCTGAGTCTCGGGAGGCGTTGACGGAGGTTCGGAAGGAACAGTGCTCGGAGAAGTAGAGCGTGCGCTACTTGGATCGCTGCTGGGGCTGTTGGTCGAGGGAGGACTCGGTGCGCCATTTTGCTGCACCTGAGGGATCAACTCGACCGGGATGCCCTCGGCGGCCATCTCAACCAGGCTGGACATGCGGACATCGTTTGCCATGATCTTCAGCACAGGTATGCTGACCTGGAAATTCTTCAGGAACCAGGATCGCACATCAACTGAGATGAGGGAATCAAAACCAAGGTCTGCACCCCGCATCATCATCAGGTCGTCATCCGTCGTAGACACCTGGAGGATCCTGCGTAGTTGGGCGCCATAAGCCTGCTTAACGACTTGAAGCACATCCTGCTCGAACCGACAGGCCTGGAGAAGATCTTGGATAGAGGCCGAGTTTACGTTCTCCTTTGTAGTATTGCTGCTGGCTGACGGCTTCTGGATACGGAACCGGGTGAATTTGGGGTCTGAATACCACGGGGGTATGTGTGTTGATTCAGGCGTGAGGGATAGAAGGCCAGTCGATATCTCCGGCCCGCTAGGATTGTCAAGGTGGCCGGCCTCCATGCATTCGGCAAAGATCTGGTGGAAGTCCTGCTCAGACAGATGCATCATGGCTGTCTTCGCCACTGTCAAGTCGAGCTGGCGGGCTGACTGCGTGATGTAGCCCACACCAATGATGGCACCGACGTTTACGACGGACGAACGGAGGCCGCGCTTCCTGCGGTTCCCTGCAACACCGACCATGCCCATGTTTGCCGCAGCGTAATTAGCTTGACCGACATTTCCAATCACACAGTTGATAGACGACAGGAGGACGAAGAAGTCGAGATCGACTTGGTAGAAGATGCGGTCAAGGTGTATACTTCCCAGCACCTTTGGTCTGGTGACGTCCATAACATGTTCAAACTCCATATTACGGACAGAAACATCTCTCAGAACCATTGCACCGTTCAGGAGACCGACGATGGGAGGGAGTGTGCTGACGATTTTTTGGTGGACAGCCCTGATGGCCTTTTCGTCGGTAACGTCACTGTACAGGTTCGTTAGTCAGACATATGAAGGGGGAATGGAAATGGATGGGAAGCTAACTCACCATAGTAATATTTCAATGGTAACTCCATTACGCCTGTGGTCTTCGATCCAGCGCGGGTCAATCTTAGGGTTTCTGCTTGTGAGAACGAGATAGCGCACGCCTCGTTCAATCATCCAGTCACACAAGGAGATACCGAGCGCTCCAGATAGGCCGACCAGCCAGTAAGTCTTGTCTCCCTTGAAAAGCTGCTTTGATTCGAGCCGTGAGACTCGCGTGGCCAGTGATGTGGGGGATGACATCCAGTCGATGATGGCCAACGGATCATCCGGACGCTCTCCGTTGACGAGTGATGCGAGACTAACTGGTTTGACGGGCAGTGAGGAGTCCCTACTGCTATCGTAGCGGACGGCTCGCCGTAGAGTCTGACCGAGAATAGCTTCGGAACAGCCTGTCTCAATGCCACATGTGGAATAGAGTGTGCGACTGTCCTCCTTACGGCAGTGTGGCGGAATGCAAGAGAGTATCGTCAGCTCATTCTCACAATTGTCCGGGCTGGAGAAGCCGGTAAAGCAAGCAACGTCAGAAGGCAGTAGCTGGGCAACCTCGGAGCGTCCAATGTACAATGGAAGCTTGATACTGGGGCTCAAAGACGACGTCGCGGGGTCTGCGGAATCCGTCGTGAGCGTTACAAGAACGCCTTTGGACGACGCCTGTCTAACGATGCCCTGGGCGACAACATCTGGGGCGTTGTGGAGTACCAGTCTCTGGCCTGCAAAGAGAGTGTCGACAATGGCCATGGCGACGAGCTCGGCAGCTGTGAGCGAGAGATAGGTGGCTTCCGAGACGCCGAAGGCATCGCATTGCACGGTTAACTCCCTGGGGATCTTGACCACAGAAGTCAGAGCGGAGACAAGCGCGAGATGCTGAGTGCCGGTCTCATCCACGCCCAGGACGAGGAAATGGTAGCCGGCGGGAGTTCGCAGGGCAGATGCCACGGAGTGAGTGACTTGGAGCCGAATAGTCTCACCGCTGCAGGTGCATGTCACGTCAGCATGTGTTCGAAGACCAAATTGTCATTTTACATACCTAAACACTTCCCCAGGGACGAGCTCCTCGGACGTCTCGTAACGGGACAGCTGCCGTAGGCTAGGACCAGTGCTGTCCTGTTGCAACTCGACGACGGAGTTTCCAATGTCGATCTGGTGGAATATGGGTCGTGTGACGGAGTTGAGACGATCATTGGCGTCCTTAATTGGGAACAGTCGCGGCACCAACTCCCGCCCATGAGAATCGATGATGATTTCCGGCTCCTTGGTATAGAGCAGGCCGTCATCGTCTAGCGTGCTAGCCGTAAATCGGAGGAGATACTGGGCGATTTTCTGAGCGTCAATGTTGCGGACATCCGCAATGTCGACATATTGGACGCGCAGTGTTTCCTCTTCGTGCATGGCAGATCGTCCAAAGCCTACCGTCATGTTGCAATACGGTTCGTCCTCAAGCCGCCCCAAAGTGAACCAGACGATAGTTCTCTCCGCCACAAACAGATTCTTCAACTTAGACCACCTCTCTGATGTGAGGTCCTTGAAAACAGGCTCTTCGAGGTCTGCGAGACTGACGACTACTGACTCGGCGTCAAGCACGGTTTCATCCAACTGCTCCACAGAGTTATACGCGAGAACTTGACTTGCGACCGGTGCTAGCACTCTCCGAAGGCTCTGAACAAGGTTATAAACAGGGGGCGTTCGTCCTCCTAGGACTACGACTCTCTTATACACGGGACTAGTAGTAACACCAAGTGGATCCCGAGCGAACTCGATGCGCTTGTCAACCGCGGTGGAAACAAAGAGAGTGATACCAAAGGCATCGAAAAGTTGGGGAGGCGACATGGTATCGATGCCCGAGAATCCGGCGCCCTTGAGAATGACTTCCCATTCGGAAGCGTTCACTAAAGGCGATAGGATCCGGCCCTCATCGACTCCAAGCCACCAGCCCGGCAGAGTGCCAAATATGAAACCGGCACCGGCTTGCATAGCGCCGTCGCTAGCTCCCTCTCCCAGAACTAGGAGACCACCGGGTTTGAGCAGCTTGCGGAGATTGGCGACGGCCTTGTCCAGACTTGCACAGGCGTGAACGACCATAAATGCGATCACAACGTCATAGGAGCCTGGCTGGAAACCCTGCTCGACGGGGTCGATTTCGGCGTTGCAGACCTTGAAGGTCATACGGTCCTGCCACTCAGAGAAGGCCTCGGCAGCATTCTCGAAGAAGCTGGACGAGATATCGGTGAATGTGTAAGTGTCAAAGTCATGGCCGATAGCTCCGAGGATATTTTTCGTAGCACCGCCAGTACCAGCGCCTAAGTGGAACTTGTTACTAGGGTTCGGAGCGCCGGGATAAGGTAGGGATCAAGAAACGTACCAATCTCTAGAAGGCTCAAATGAGGGTTGCGATTTGTCAGCTGCTTGATGACGTTGCCAACCCAGATGGTCGTCTGCTTGGTGCCGAAGCCGTTGGAATAGTACTCGTCCAAGAGACCAGACGTACGGAAATGCTCCAGCATGGTCGTTTCGCCTTTGAATACGCGAGGCATGACCTTGCCAACGAGGAGCATAATTTTAACGTCCGAATTGTCCATAAACCTACAAGAGAGCGGTCAGTGGCTGATGCAGACATCTCGAACCTGTAATGCCGCTTATCACTTACCCTTTGGTGGTAATATCGTTCAGAACGTCTTGCTCAGTATCATTCACCCAATCCGTATGGGCCCATTTGTGCTCCCCACGCTGAAGGAGTCCCGTCATATGTCGAGCATAGTTGAGGTAATGGCAAAGTGGGCTTTCGGACCTGATGCAATCGTCTTTGGAAACCATGTCGTCGAATTGTCTTAGGTAAAACGCGGCAATGCGGCTAAGAACAAACATCAGATCGCGATCGTGCTTTGTAATGGGCACGTCCGCCGCGGCGACCACGCCGTCTGGCACGCTCGGCACCCAATGCATCTTGTAAAAGACATCCCTGTCGTTACTGGCGTCAGAGCCCACAGGTTTGAACCTGACCTGATCCACCTGGACTGCCGCATGCGCGAGGCCAGGGGCGTACATATTTACGCTGCCTGAGAAACCTTCCCCGGGCGCCGAACGGTCTGCAGCACTGCATATCGAGTCTATGAGAGTGGAATCGTCTTCAGCGTATTCTCCTGAGGCAAGCACAGCAGGGTTGACCCTGATCTTGCCGATGCTCGTGGGCAGGTGCAACAGACGTAGCTGGTCATCGCCGGGATAGCTGAAGGCCAGCATGACGGACTGGAAGGCAGCGTCCAGGTCGACTGGATGAACCAGGAGGTCGTTGGCCCCCGAAATCGACGTCCTCGCCTTGTTGGCGACACAGGCCGCTTTGCCGAGTTTACGCTCGAGCTTCGCAAGAGAGCGGAACGGGCCAGAAAAGTCGTATTCCAGACTCTTCATGAAGCCATACAGGCGGCTCGGCTCGACGGGGATGACATGTGGTGGCGTAGGTTGCCGTTCGGGCAGGAGAGTGAGAGGAGATTTGTCATCGCCCAGGAATACCTTGAGTTCGCCGTCGGCGGCGAGCGCGAGATCGGCCGAGTCACCTCCCAAAGCAGCGGAGTAGGTGAACATGGCTGAGGCAGAGCCCTGCGTTACTGAGATTTGGGAGAGCTCAATGTGGACCTCGACGCCGGTGTCATTTTGGTCAAACATCACGGCATTATGGATGTGGAAGTTGCTAAGTTCAAGGAGACGTACAGGCTTGCCGCCCGCAAGTGAATGCGCTGCCTCAATTGCTGTCGAAACGTAGGCGGCCGCGGGAAACACAATCTGGTTTTGCACCTGATGTCCCTCGAGCCAAGTCATTTCTCTGGGTTTCAGGACATTCTTCCAACGCAGGGAGTGAGGAGCGCTATCCGGAGATACACTGCCCAGCAGTTGATGGTACGGTTGATCCCGTAGCCGTATGCGGCGAGACCTTCTGGATTCGGCCCAGTAGGTTGTCCCGCGCTTCCACTGGTAGCTTGGTAAATCGCTCAGAACATTGAAACGTTGTTGTGACTTCCCATCGCCGGACAAGGCAATCTCACAACTACTTAAGCTGACCGTGGCGCTGTCAAGGTGTGTCCAAAGAAATCCCAGAGTCACGGAGAAGGCTACTGTCGCATCCAAGCCCCGTTGGAGGGTTCCATGATATGGAAACTTTTTCACCACGGCCTCCTGGATGTTCTGTGTGGCCGGGCCGGCGAGGGCGGGATGTGGTCCGATTTCGAGCGCCACAAATTGTGCATAGTCGCCCTGAGCGAGAACTGAGGCGGCGGCCAGGACGGCTTGCGAGAAGGCCACTGGCTTTGTCATGTTCTCGGCCCAGTAAACGTCACTGAGCAGGTCAATTGACGGGTCAACCGGCCTGCCGTCGCAGACACTTGAAAACCAAGTGCATTGGCCGTGGCCCAGTAACGCCTTAACCCCGGCATTTCGCAGCGAGGCCACGTACGGGTCGAAGCAGGGCAGCATATGCCTCGAGTGGTACGCCTTATCAACTCTCAAGCGCCGATTGAACTTCTTCTCATCATCCAAGATCGTTGCCAGCTCGTCAATGGCATCCTCATCACCGGAAATAGTCACGCTGGAGGAAGAGTTGCTGGCCGCGACGTTGATGCGGCCGGCGAACTCCTCAGCCTCACATAGCTCGGTGGCGTCTTCGAACGATGTGCCGGCAGCTAGCATGGCCCCTTTTATGGCACCATTGGGGCTTGCGGCATATTTGCAGTGCAGTCCTCGGTAGTAGGCGATGACAATGGCATCACGAGCGCTGAGGAAGCCGGCGGCATAGGCTGCAGCAATCTCACCACTAGAGTGGCCGACGACGGCGTCGAATCGTACGTTAGCGGAGCGGAGGAGGTCTGCTATCATGATTTGGACCGCTGTGCACAGGGGCTGCGAAATTTCCGCCTCTCCAATTCGGGAGACAGAGGAATCAGCGGACAGCTCGGCCTCAAGGGACCAGGTCGGCCGATCCTCTTGGGGGAGATGAGCCAGGTTCTCTTCGAGTGCCTGAATGATCCGACGAGCCGGGAGAGACTTTTCCATGAGTTCCGCTCCCATTCGAGCGTACTGAGCGCCCTGCCCAGTGAAGACGCCGAGGATTCTTGAGCGTCCGCCGCTCCCTACCGCCTGATTTCTTATACCCAGACTTGTGTTCTCCGTGTCCACCAAGCGGGCTTGAATTGCCGACTTAAGTTCGTCCACAGTTGTTGCAGAAAAGGAAATGCGGTATGAAAGCTGTGACCGGCGATCTCGCAGCGTGTAGGCCAAGTCACGCACGTCCGTCTCGGGATGCGCATCGAGATACGCCACGTACGCTGCCAGATTCGCGCGAAGCGACTCTTCCGACGCGGCCGAGAACACAAATGGCGTGAGGACGGTTGCGGAGGATTCAGCAACGTCTGGAAATCTTGGTATCTCGTAACTTTCAAGAATGGCATGGGCATTGGTTCCTCCAAAGCCAAAGTTGTTGACGCTAGCTCGCTTCGGCTGCTTTTCGGGAAGCTCCGGCCACGAAAGGGTTTTAGTCGGGATTTGGATGTTGCCATAAAAGGGAGCTACAGCAGGGCTGAGTTCATTGAACAGAAGATTGGGCGGCACAGTAGAATGTTGCATCGCCTGGACCACCTTCAAGAGTCCTGCAATGCCCGCCGTGCCCTCAGTGTGGCCCAAAACTGTTTTGATCGAGCCCGTGTAAATGGGACGACCAGTGGGCTCGCTACCCGTGCTGAAGAACGCGGTACTGAGAGCTTCAGCTTCGACCGGATCTAGAAAGGGGGCCACGGTCAGCCATATGCAACCGAGGAAAGAGCTCATCCAAGCTGCAAAAATGTATGCGGGGAGGTGTCATGACGGAGGAAAGGACTTACCGCCTGCCGGCGTTCCGGTGCCGTGGGCTTCAATGTACTGCGGCCTGTCCGCGGGGCTCTGGGGGTCTAGGCCTGCTTTCCTATAGACATGGTGAATCAGAGCTTTTTGCGCACTGGGACTAGGCATGGTTAATCCCGATGTGGCTCCGTCCTGATTGACTCCTGTCTCCCGAATTACGGCCTCAATCCTATCACCATCCGCCAAGGCTTGACTGAGCGTCTTGAGGATAACAGCAGCTACGCCGTCTCCCCGCGCATAGCCGTTAGCGTCCTTGTCCCACATACGGCCCAGACCATCCGGCGACAACATCTTCAACTTGCTCTCGATGATGTACTGCTCCGGGCCCAGGATCACATTAGAACCACATGCTACGGCAACTTGTGAATCCCCTGCCCGAAGTGCCTGGACAGCTTGGTGCACGGCGACGAGACTAGAAGAACATGCCGTGTCGATGGTGACAGAGGCGCCGTGCCAGTCGAAAAAGTACGAGACGCGGTTCGAAAGAACCGCACGCGACGTTCCTACGGCAAGATATGTCGGCGCCTGATCTAGGTCACGAAGCAGCATCGCTTCGTAGTCGCCGCACATAAGACCGGCGTATACCGCAGTATCGCTTCCCCGTAGGCCTTCGATGCTTAGACCCGCAGACTCGACGGCTTCGTATACTATTTCAAGAAGCAAACGCTGCTGTGGGTCCATAGCTCGTGCTTCGACTGGGTTGATGCTGAAAAATTCGGCATCAAACGCACGCGGATCCTCCCTCAAAAGATATGAGTGCAGAACATTCATATGTCCATGGTGTGTACCGTCGGGATGGTAAAATCCCTTCGCGTTGAACCGGCTATCAGGAATCTCGCTGCGAATATCCTTCGGATCGCGTAGGACTTTCCATAGTTTGGATGGCGAGGTTGCTCCACCTGCAAAGCGGCAGGCGCTGCCTATGATGGCAATGGGCTCCGGTGTATGATGCTTGGAAGACATGGAGGCGCCAGTGACTGTCGAAGAGCGAACAAGGGGTTATGGGGTTGAAGAGTAATATATATTTGTCAAGCTTGAGGTTGAATCAGCAAGCTGACTGTCGTGAGGTGGAACTGGAGCTCCGGACAAATGGGATCGAGGCTCAACGTAGACTGCGATGAGCCGTACAGATACATTTCAAGAGAACGAACTGTTGGGACTGGTATACGTCCCATACTTATAAAACCTGGGAACGAAAAGGGTTTCAGGACATCATTTACCTTGCTGCCCCCGCTTAGACCATCCTCTTCGAATACTGTCCTAGGCGTTTCATATCACGTGGCCCAATATCGGACAGGAGATGCAATTACGCCCCCTTGACTTTTCATCATGTATGCAATATCCCTCCTGGCTGTGACGTCCGTGGCGGCGGCTAAAGCACCGGCTTACAAACAGGCCCTGAGCCTCTCCCGAGACGCTCCCATGGGTTAGCCCGAACTTGCACCCAAACCCCACCGAAACCGACCGCCCCAGGCAGGCCTCGGTTTCCTATCTAGGAAATTGGTGCCTATCCTGCCGGGCCCAGCGTGGGGGCAGTGCTACCGGTGCAGATCACCAATGAGCCTCCACTTCGCAGTGTGAGATTGGTTACTACTAGGATAGGCTTCGGGTCTGTATGCATTTCCGATATCCACCTCTAAGAACAATCCGTATCGGGTCATGTCGATCTCTCTCTGGAGTCGAGTTCATCAGTCCGTGACCGTCGGATAGGCCGGCGAATCCACATCCCGTACTTTGGACTATACCGCGCTGTGGCCGGCGAACTCCATGACCTTTGATCCAAGTCCCTTCCTTGGCAAAAATCCTGTCACAAATAGCACACGGACAGACTCCTTTCTTCTCATTTCAGTTTGCGGGATTGAGTGGTGCTAACTGGACACTGGCTTCTTTTTCTTTTGCCATGGATTCTATCAACTCTGCAGGCAAGGCCCTTTGGCTTCCTGTGCTTGCCGCAACGGGATGGGTATTTCGCCAAGTCCAACTTTACTTGATATACAGCGGGCGTGATCTAACCTTTCCATACAGCTAGTTGCTTACCTGCTATTCTTGCGGCCCGTCTACAATATCTGGCTTCACCCGCTCCGAAAATACCCTGGTCCCAGGCATTTCGCGGCTTCCTCGTTGCCATACGGTTTCTGGTACATGACGGGCAAATGGCACACAAAAATCATGCAACTGCACAACAAGTACGGCCCCATTGTCCGCGTCGGGCCCAGCGAGCTGTCCTACTCGTGTCCTGAGGCGTGGGAGGACATCTATGGCCGCTATGTACCCGCTAAACGCAAGGAGAACCCTAAGCCTGTCTGGTACTGTAGCCCGGAAGCCCACGACATGGTCGGTGCCAACCTCGGTGACCACGGCCGCATGCGTCGCGTCATGGCTCCCGGCTTCACCTACAGCGCGATGTGTAACCAGGAGCCCCTGATCAAGGAGCATGTCGACTTGTTCATCTCGAAGCTGCACGAGATATGCGACAATGGAAGAGCCACTATCAATATGCTTGAGTGGTTTACCTACTGCACATTCGACATGATTGGTGATTTATCCTTTGGCGAGCCGTTTGGCTGTTTGAAAAACTCTATGCTGCACCCTTGGCTCCAACTGGTATTCGCTAACATCTATGTCACTCATATCCTCATGCTCTGCAAGCGCATCCCCTTCTTCTACCTCTTCTTACCTATCAAGACCACCATCCAGATGTATAGGGACTTCACAAAGCATGTTGTCGTGCTGAGAGACGTCGTCGACCGACGGCTTGCGCTCCCGACAAAGAGGAATGACTTTGTGGATATAATGACGTCGACACCAGGCAAGAGTCTGTATCTAACCCAGGAAGAGATATTCAAGAACGCCATCCTTCTCACGGGAGGTGGCGCCGAGACAACTTCTAGTTCCCTGACAGGCATGTCCTATATACTCGCTACCAGACCCGAGATAAGAGCAAAAGTCGTCGAAGAGCTTCACGCTACTTTCGCCACAGAGAATGAGATCAATATGCGCAGCGTTGCACAGCTGACGTACACTGGCGCCTTCATCGAAGAATCCCTTCGATACTATCCCCCGGGCCCCAACGCCATGTGGCGCACAACGCCGCCAGAGGGAAACACGATTCTCGGCCATCACATCCCCGGAAATGTACGTATAGCGTTTTTATTTTTGAACTTGTTTGTTCATCTTGTTCTGCCTAGGGTATAATTGCAGAACGAACGGAGCTAATTCGATATCGGCATGAGCAGACTATCTTGGGTATCCCGCACCGCGTCCTATATCGCAGCAAGGGTTACTGGAAGCACGCGGACGAGTTCCATCCGGAGCGCTGGTTGCCCGACGGGCAGCGCCCGACCGAGTTCGACAATGACCGCCGTGATAGCTTCCATCCTTTCTCATATGGCCCGCGTGCTTGTATTGCCATGAAGTGAGTTATTGATTCAGCGTTGGCCCCGTTTTCACGCCCCACGCCAAGTGTACCGGCTTTTACTTACCGTGACTCTTTTTCAGTCTGGCGTACGCCGAAATGCGCTATATTCTAGCACGTTACCTCTGGAACTTTGACATAGAAGTGACGGAGCAGAGCCGAAACTGGATGGACAATCAGAAAGCATACCTTGTATGGGATAAGCCGGGCTTGTTCCTTCGCTTGAAACCAGTGACTAAGGCCTAAGTGAATTGATGTTGCATCAAAAAGGTGCATTCACAGACAATCGAGGCCACCTAAAAGAGATGTTGAAACGGAAGATTAGTGTAGCCTCAGATTTAAAGCTCGAGTATTAGTCCCAAGAAAAGTGCCCTTCAATAATTACAGTTGGTTTACTTTTCGAATGAACAATGCATGAAATTCGCTTTACTAAAGAGATTGCTTCTGCACCATCACCTGACCCTGTAGGTGAAAGCATGAATCTTGGCCAAGAGTAAGAATTCAAGGAACAGAGCTTGGCTTGATCTAGAAATTCTGATAATTGAGCCCAAAGGTCTTATGTTACAGCTGTCACAGTTAGACTGATCTTAGAGCGGTGGCTAGGAAGCTCTATATATAGTGTGAGAGCCCCGGAACAACGTTATTACGGGGTGCATACGGCCGAGAGGTTGATGACTAAGCAAGTTACCCCTATTCTGCGACAACAGCTGTCGAATAATGCAATACTCCAAATCTAATTTAGTTCCATCTCCTTCCTGCTTTATAATCCAAGGCCCTTGGCACCCCAACTGGGCATCTGAACATGCTCACTGGAAGTGTCGTAACCACTAAAGCTTACGCCTTCGTCTCTAACCCGTCCGTATCCCGACTAGCCTCAAGCC
Organism: Monosporascus ibericus; assembly: GCA_004154915.1. Classification (NCBI taxonomy): domain Eukaryota; kingdom Fungi; phylum Ascomycota; class Sordariomycetes; order Xylariales; genus Monosporascus; species Monosporascus ibericus. The sequence continues at coordinate 21,869 of QJNU01000334.1, forward strand.
TTGCAAAGCCTTCCCTCAGCGTCCTCGACCCAGTCTTCGGATCCGACGGCAGTAAAGGCGTAGAAAACGCCCTCCGGATCCCACGAATCCTTGATTTCCCGCAGACGCGGATAGTTGGTACCATAGAATGCAGTCTGCCACTTGGCGACATCCCCCTGCGGATACACCAGTGGGTCAGCCTCATTCAGATATGCCCCTGAGCCGGGCGTGGCGGCTTCGATCATAGGATGGATAGTCTTAGCAAGGTCCTGTCGGCGGGCCAGCATCGTGGTCTCTGGCACGGTCCAGTCGTACAAAGAAAACTCGAGACAAATGGCGACGGCATCGCGCCAATAGGGCACCACGGCGTTGTCTGGATGCTGGATGCGGGTAGCGTTCACATTAAGACCCATGCAGCCGAACTGCCAGTCAGCGGCTGGGTCGAGGTCCATTGCCTTCAACATGGCCGCGGTTAGATCCTCGGGCCTACTCGTGATGGCACGCGGGATGATGCGACTGTTGAACAGCTCCGAGGCCTGATATGGCCCGTAAGGTAGCGGCCCATTGGTCACATTATAATGCTCAATGTATGACGGCGCGGAATAGGTGGCAAAAGTGTAGGGGACATCCAAGGAGTCAAGCTGAGCGAGGTACGGCGTGAAGAGTGTTGCCATTTCGTCGGCCGTCTTGCCTGGGGCGGTCGTGTTGTAGACGAGGAAACTGCCGGCGAGGAAGTTGAAGGCGGGAGAGGCGCCAGTATCGACGAGATAGGGGAGGAACTCCCACCAGGCATTGATAGCGGCCACGTAGGAGGCGTTGTCGGGGCTGGCAGTGGAGTTGAAGCTCAGCGTAGCCGCGCCGACGGGGCCGTCTTGGTGCAACCTTGCCGTCATGCTTAGGACAACGGCGTAAGTGCCGGCTCCGCCGCCGGTCAGGGCCCAGTACAGGTCTGCATTCTCGTTTGGGCTGGCTGTAAGGTGGCGACCGTCTGCCGTGACGACTTCCCACTCCAGCACGTTGTCAGCGGCCATGCCGTAGGCGCCGTTAAGAAGACCATGCCCCCCTCCAGCTGAGTATCCGCCCGCCGCTCCGACAGACGGACAGTCACCCGAAACGACGCGGTAACCGGCTTCCGATGCGCGAAGGAGCAATTCTGCGCCTGTGACTCCTGCTCCGACTCTGGCCGCTGGGCCTGTGTAAGTGGTGCCGGTATAGCTTATTATGTCTATAGACTTTAGATTATAAGTCCAGAGTGACAGGCCGCCCTTTCCTGTCGATTTGCCAAGAAAACTATAGGTGAGTTTTCACGGTCAGTGTAAACTTCTCATGCATGAGAGAGCGGAGGGAAACTTGCTCATGTCCAGTGTTCTTTATCACTAATCGAACATCATTTGTTCGAGTGAAATTGATAGCAGCCACCACGTCCTCAGGTCCTGAGACGGAAATGGCGTAACTCACGTAGTTTCCGAGCTCGCAGGGTCGATGGGTGCGGTAAAAGGGGCTGCATGAGGCGTTTTGGTACCATGGGTTCATGATCTCTCCGGAGACATGCAGGCTGCGCGATAATTAACAGTTAGAGGCTCGGCACCAATGGCTTGGGGCAGGGAGAAAGAGAGAATCGAAGCCACGCAAAGACGGAAAACCAGAAAGTGATGACAAACAATGTTTTTGGCATATCCCAATCTTTTGCCAGTACGGCGCATTCTGCCTCGTTGGTCGTAACGCCGGCATACCCTCCCGGGTGGCAGACGGCGGCTCGAGGGACAGTAGCGATCAAACGCCCCCCAACAGTCTGGTTGAGTCCATCCCAGACCTGTTCGCCTGGCCAGGCGCTATCACCTGGAATCACTTTACAGCCGGAACCCACATTTGTTGCTTGACGAGCGTGGGGTGCAGCTTCAATGACGGACGGCCACAGCAACATTGAAGCGGCCAAGGCCGTAGCGAGAGCATGCATGCGGCAAGACATCGTGTAGGAACTGATAAAATATTGGGGACGAACACAGGTGATAGGCCACCGGTCTTTGGCAGATCAGTCCAGTGCAACCTAAAGCGGATGCGCCGAATGAGATAACTGCGCGTAAATGGAAAGCCTGAGGCGGGAATTTATTCAAGACCATTTTCAACACTACGCTTGTTAGGTCTGCAACTTGCTTCCACTCTCAGGGACTGTAATTTACCTTGCGGAATGGTTGGCAAGTGGGCTGATGGGTTTAGTTACTCCTACGAAGTTAATTTGGCCCTTAACTTAGACCGTTTATATCTCCCCGATGGTGGATAAAAGCACAGCCGTAGCTGGAGCGATTTTCGCATTAACCATATATGGAAAGAGAGCCGCATCGTTTTGTTTTGAATCGATTTAACTGGTTGTTAGTTTTCTGAAGCACAGATCAGGAAATGCACTTGCGAGTTATGGCTGTGCTCCCTTCGCAGTCGGGGAGATAGATACTAAGCCAAACATACCCCAATATGGGTCCAGCAAAAGTGAACTGCAAGTGTTTATCGGCATCAGTTTCCTGCAATAGAAGGCGTTGGTCAACCGGACTCGCCGGAAACTAGCGTTAATGCCAGATAAGAGTGACACCCCGTTGATCGGTGTCACTTACCATTTACATACATAGTAGGGACAATCAATACTAGTGTCTCATAGACGAAAGGGGGAAAGCCATCTTGTTACGTGTCTAATTGAATAAAGACGATAATGACTTATCCAACCCCGCGATCGTTTCTGTCGTCTTTACAGTAATCCGACACGACGACTCTGGGGCCCCAGATATCCGAAGTAGATACTACGTAATTGGCAACAGGGGTCTACGGTACTCGTCAAGTATGCCGTCCGGTCGAGCGAAACGGAAGCTTTCACAACTCTACACTGCAGTGACCAAACATCGTAATAGCTCCTCTCCTCGCGCCCAAACCGACCAGTTCACAACCACCACCGCCATGGCGTCGTCTGCAAACACACCATCTCAAGCCAACAGGCCTGAAATTGGAAAACAGTCCTTTTCAAGCAAGTGGACCCAGATGTACCCGCCCAAGCCCACTTACACCGAGGAGAACGTCCCAGATCTGAGCGACAAGGTACGAGGGCCAGGTGTATCTCACAGAGGAATGCAAAGCAGCATAAACTGACTCCTTCCTAGGTCTGCATAGTTACAGGTGCGAGCTCGGGTGTGGGCCAAGAAACGGCTCGAATCTTATACTCCAAAAACGCCAAAGTGTATATCGCGGCTCGTTCTGAGGCTAGAGCTTCAGAGGTCATCGCTGCCATTCGAGAGGCTTGGCCAAAATCGACCGGCTCCCTCATTTACCTGCCACTGGATTTGGCGGACCTGGCCGCCGTCCGTGCAGCTGCCGGACGGTTTCTATCTCTCGAGACTAAGCTACATGCCCTATTCAACAACGCCGCCGTCCAGGCACTGAGCGACGCCGACGGCTCCAAGACCAAGACCGCTCAAGGCCATGAGGTGCATCTGGGCGTCAATGTGCTTGGCCCCTATCTCCTCACAAGGCTGCTAACCCCGGTCCTCGTGTCCACGGCTCGCCTGCTGCCCCCTGGCACCGTGCGGGTCGTCTGGGTCTCATCCATGGGCACCGAGACGATCGGCGAGAAGTCGCGCGGTCTGTCAGCGGACTATGTACAATACTGGCCGCTCATGTCGCCGCTTGAGCGGTACGGGCTGAGCAAGGCAGGCAACTGGCTGCACGGCGTCGAATTTGCGCATCGTCACGCGGACGACGGCATCATGAGCGTGCCCATCAACCCGGGGCATTTAGCCTCAAACCTGTATCGTGAGGGCGGCACCGTCTTTAAGGCCGTGTTAAAGACCTTAGCGCTGTTCCCGCCCGTGTACGGCGCTTATGTCGAATTGTATGCTGCCTTCTCGCCTGAATTGACCATGAAAAACTCTGGAGATTGGGGTAAGTTTTGCTTTCAGCCTTTTTCATCTTTCTTAGTTGACTGACGATTCCTGGCAAATCATAGTGGTTCCGTGGGGCCGTCTATATCCCATCCGCGACGACTTGCTCGATGCGACGAAATCTGAATCCGAAGGCGGGAACGGACACGCTAGAAAATTCTGGGACTGGAGCGAGGAGCAAGTCAAGGATTTCTTGTAAACTTAGATAATGTCTAACCATGTACCATTCTCTAGATACTGATGTTAGGCTGCTCCTAGTCATGATGGACATATCAACGGTATCGATTTTACAATAGTCCTACAGCTCGTTCCATGCCGCCACAAGCAAAGCTTCATTCCTCAGGCTTCTTGCGACGATTATACTCATAAATTGAATCACTCCATGACTCCAACTTGAGCGGAGCTTCGCTAGATATTTTACATTCTGATATTTAACAGCGAGGCTCTTCTAATGACATACTCCTCTTTTGATATGCATCGTTCCGAGTCAATTTTGATGAATGCTTGCCGTATCAGATCGCAGAACGGAGGCTGTAATGATGTAATGAAGCTTTTCCCAGCAAGGAGGGCACAACATTTTCCAAGAGCAAGAGAAGAATGACTTTATTGCGATGGCGCATTGCACATATTCTTCTTGGGAAGGCTTATCCTACTTCGGTAGCATAATTCTTTTCGCATTGACAGTCATGAAAGCTTGAAATCAAGTCTATAATCTTCAACTCTTTAACGTTAACGATGCCTGGCTCAGCAGTCGCGGGAACTAGACTGTTGCACAACCACTCACTCCAACCGAAAATGTTGCAACTTGCAAGCCGCCCGACTTTCCTGTAGGCAGTTACTAGGGGTTCCAGTCGGTAAAATGTAAGTCCAATTTCCCTATATGCCAGGACATACAGTCCTGCACATTTTTTAAGAACGCAACATCGTCAAAACCAGGCGCAAACATCACGTTGTATCTCGATACGCACTCGGCAATGAGGAGGCGCATCTCTAGAAGCGCCAGCGGACGTCCAAGACAGCTGTGATGTCCTGCAAAGCGAAACGCAGGAGTTGTTAGTTCGTGTTTCTTAAAGAGACATAAGCCCGGAGACCAATGGGCATGACTTACCAGTAGAAAAGGGCGCGAAACCGGCACGCTCCTTGATCATATCTGGTTGCGCATACCATCGCTCAGGGATAAATTCAGCTGCCCTCTGATACACGGCTTCCGACCGGCCAATGACGTACTGTGATGAAAACACCGTCATGTCGCCAGGGATAAATGTGCCTGCCACTACGATGCCTTCGGGCGGCGTTACGCGCATAATAGTCGAAGCGGGTGGGTGCAGACGCAGCGTCTCGTTGATTATCGCGTTTAGATGCTCGACATCCATAATACTTCGGTGCGCGAACGTCCCATCGGCGTCGCGCAGTGGAATCAACTCTTCACGCAACTTGCGCACGTGCTCGGGGTGTCTGGCAAGGTAAAAGAAGACGAAGGCTAGCGTCGCAGCCACGGTGTCGCTTCCCGCAATGATGATGAAGCGGCAGTCGTTGCGCACAACCGAGATGTCGCGCTCGCTGGGGTCCAGTCTCTCGTACTGCGTCAGCAGCGGCGCCATTAGACTCGGGCGCTCGAAGCGATCTTCCGCCGCCATCATCTTGTCTAGGTACTCATAACAAAATGGCAGAAACCCAGTGGTCGCCTCGGTAGCAACTAGCGGCTGTGCAACATCGACCATAAACCGAAGCAGCCACATAGGTAGCCGAAAACCCATAATGGCCATGCCCTCTACGAGCTGCTTGATGGCCACGTGTTGGCGGTCGTGCCGCAACATCCCAAAATCCTGGCTGAGCCCGAGATCACCCATGACATCGAACGCGAAATACTCCGTCAAACGCGCCATGTCTACGGATTGTCTGGTGGCAACGGATTTCGAAAGCTGCTCTAACAGCAACTGCACATAGACGGCTACGCGGCCCTCGTATGCGCGGAGTGCCTTGTCGCCAAAACCACGGCTCCAGACTCGGCGGCGGGCAGCGTGAAGTTGGCGGTCTCGCGTCGCAATGCCCCTGTTAGGCTGTTCAAAGTCGTACATGGACGCCTTGTGACACGCAGAGTGAGATCCATGGATGGCCTCCACGGCAAGTGGATGCACCAGCATCAGCGTAGAGGAGCCGACGCGCACAAAGGGTCCATATTTCTCGTACAGCTTCAAGCTCCGTTCGTGTAAGTCATGGTGGCTGAGCTGCGCGGACAGCCACAAGTCGCCAAGACGCGCGGCGAGGGGCCCAGGAAATCTGTTGAGCGGATGTAAGAGGAGTCTATAGACAAGCAGGCTGCTATAGAGGCCGACGAGAAAGTACACAAGAGTGGACAGGGCGGCGCTGAGAGAGGAAAGCCAGGGCGCGGAGGTTGCGTATCCCCAGGCTGCTGCTAAGAGGCCGAAAGCGACGAAGCCAAGTTTGAGATATTTTATGCCTCTTTGATGGTGCTCCCCTTTGTTGAAGTAGGCCAGGTGTGCAACTACACCAGCAGCAACAGCCACTTGCTGGACCGTCACGTCTTGTATTACGCCCATGAGATAGTGGTAGGAGCACCGGTGGTGGCAATGGTTCTACGGGGGGCAGCTGAATGAATCAGATGCGTCTAGGCCGGCAAGGTGGAAAACGTCCGCGTCTGCTTTTAAGCGGACTAAAAGAGTAATGGAACAGCGTGGTCGTCCAACAATGCTGTGCCATTCTAGGGCCAGGGAATAACCACACGTGCATTCCCACACATAGACTCGTGCGGATCTATGTATAGCTTGAAATACTAACGGAGAACGTATACATTGCTTTATTAAACAATGTTATAATATAGAAGCGACCTAGATATAATATTAAAATCAATAATGCAATTGCTACGTTTTTATTACTATAACTATAAGCGTAAGTGTATGTTATAAGTTAAAACGCTTTATACGGAAACATGCGATATGCGAGGGTGCAACGCCAACTACAAGACCGAAAGACCAACAACTCCAAGACTCCAATAGAGTCTTGGACGCCCTATCCACCCTACATACGCTTTGATACCCCTCTCTTCTTTTGGTTGTCGGCAGTCGGGCTTCAAGGCTCCAGGGCAAGGGACTGTTTACTGCCCTTGTACAACAGAAAAGTAGGTATTATGGACATATTAGCGGACTCGCCGAACCCGCGCGCCGTACGGATGACGAACGGTCGGCATGGGGCGGTTCCGGCATCGGTTTCCTATCCTGGCGAAAGGCGGAGACCTGAACTTGCCGACCAGCCCTGTTGGTTCCACTGTCACCCCTTTCAACCTCTCCACTCCCATTAAAGTATCTCAGTCTAGGCTAGGCGCTTTTGGTTTCTTGAGGCTTGGTTGAGCGCCATTGATATATGCATCATGATGATTGAATTTTTGATATTCATTCTCCAGTCTCATAGAGACCAACCCATCTCGTCCCAATCGTATAGACTTGGACGAGCTAGAGCGTGTCTTGACTGCAGCAACAGCAAAAAATGGCACGATCCGAGAGCGGCCAGACTGCTGTCGTACAATCCAAGGCGGCCCCCAGGGGATCGGGACTCCCATTGATCGTTGCCCATTCCAGGCCTTTGCCGCCCTTACCAACGCCTTACCATGTACGCGTTCGCGTCCTGGCAGTGGGTCTCAACCCAACCGATCACAAAATGATAACGCACTTTTACATGGAAGGCAACACGGCCGGGTGCGACTTCTGCGGCGTCGTCCAGGAAGCCGGGCCACAGTCGCTGTACCCCATCGGCGCCCGAGTCGCCGGAGCCGACTTTCCTTACCGGCCTAACAACCCCTATAACGGTGCTTTTGCAGAGTATGCTGTTGGCGACTCCCGTCATTTGCTCGAGATCCCCGATGGCATGACAAGTTTACGGGCTGCCGCCATAGGTGCTATCGGTTGGGGCACCGCCGCTCTGACCATCTCGGACCCGGCCGCCTTGAATCTCCCGGGGTTGCCGTCCAAGCCCGCTGAGAAACGCCTGCCCGTCTTGGTGTATGGCGGCGCCACCGCCACTGGTATCATGGCCATTCAGATGTTGAAGCTGTGAGTCCGCGCCTTTGCATTCACTATTTTCTCTCCTTTTTTTTAGAAAAAAAAAGTAACTTGCTTACCACCTATTCACATGTTGTTAATCTTATCACCAATCACCGGTGTCACGGCCCACCTTATCAAGAACATCGCTAACTGTCGCCCCTAAACAGCTCGGGTTACGCTCCCATCGCCGTCTGTTCTGAGAAGTCTTCCCCCTTGGTCATGAGTTTCGGCTGCGTCGGCACCGCCTCGTACACGTCTCCGACGTGCACCCAGGAAATCAAACAGCTCGCCGGCGGTGTGCCCATCAAACATGCCCTCGATTGCATCACCGATGCCGAGTCCGCCGCTATCTGCTTTGCATCCCTGTCGCGCACTGGCGGCCGCTACGCCTGTCTCGAGGCCATCCCCGACGCCTGGATTACCCGCCGTGCCGTCGCCGTTAAGGTCGTCATGGGCTTCGAGGGCCAGAACTACGACGTTGACCTGGGCCATCCCGTCTACTCACGCAAGGCTAACCCGGCCCTGCATGCTGTCGCCGCCGTATGGGCCCGTGAGCTCCAGCCGTTCCTGGACGGCGAACGTATCACAACACAACCCATTCGGGAGATCGAGGGGCGTTTCGAAGGCGTCATTACCGCCTTGGAAACGTTGCAGAGTGGGAAGGTCAAAGGTGAGAAGCTAGTTGTAAGAATTTCCCCTGATTAGGATATCAAATCGACTATGAGCAATACTTGCAAGTCGCATCGCTTGTGTTACGGTCAGCTGTCTGGTTGTGGGTTTCGTCGTTAGCGAAAACTGAGGGTGCAGTAAACTTGAGTGACTGAATCGTTCTAATCGACAGGCTCACTGTGCATTTGTCAAGCAGCCAAGAGCAATGCCACAGTTAAGTTGCTGGAGAGCTGTAACAGGTGCTCTAGGGGTGTCTTACGGATGGAGATCAAACAGGATACCGCGTGCGTTGAAGGGTGCTCAAAGCCATCAAGGGGATAAACCACAAGTCAGTTGCTGAACAGCCCAGGAGATCCCCTTGGACTGGGTTGGACATGTTATGTATGGCTAGTTATAGCATTGCCTGGTTGAATCATGGGGGTCGCATCTAGTTTGTATCAGATGGGGTCCAATCAGATCGAGGTCCGCTTCCTATAAAGGAAATTGTTCAACTCTCATAGCGGGTGGTTCCGTGTGGGGCCAACCACGCTTAACGAACATAAGTCAGCAAGTCAACCAGCACAAACATACTCAACGATGCCCTGTCTCGGCTTATTTTTCATATATATAGGAATCGACTATTTTGCAGACGGTCCAGCATATCCCTGAAATCTCGGGGTGCATAGCTATTGATTGGTCCAATGAGGGGCTCAGTGAAGGATTGAGTGCCCCCAGCCTCTACTGTCTGGAAGTCTAGCAATAGAAGCTCAGAGGGTCCTCTATAGAGATCACCGTCATGCAGGAGAAGTTTGCTTGACATGACATGCCCTATTAGACGCGCGCTCGGCGAGAGATTCCCTGGCACCCCCATCCAATATAGGCAAATAAAACGAGGAGAAACCGCGTGGATTTCGCCGTTGGTAGGAGAGAAGCGAACGGGTCTGGCAAGGCACAATTGCAGATCATTGGGATGCTGATAAGGATGAGGTTACTGCCGATACCTCGCCTCGAATTGGTCACACAAATATGCAGCTCTCCTAAGCACAGCTGGTCCTGAGTCACATCCGCCGATAGACTTCATGTCGAAAGAAAGGATGCATACCGTCAATCTTACGTCGTCGGCAATGCACTAGTCCAGTGCAATGCACGCGTTCCAAAACTCCCTAACACGAAACTCACACAACTAAGAAAGCAATGGAGAGACCCAGGTACCGTAAGTGCGTCGCTCGCTTGTAGTGTATAGGCAGGATAAACAACTTGAACACTTGTTGCCCGTTCTAGGCTGGCCCCGTCAGGCATGGCATAAGTGATGTAATGTGTGATCGGACTGGCATCGCCTCAAATATTGAGAAGGAACTCCAATACACAGTGGGTGGCTTGCCTTAATTTCCGAAACAAGTTGTTAAACAATGTGACGAACCTGAGAAGTCAAGTCTCTCTGTCTCGTTACCCGTATCTCACCATTTAAGTATATCTCGAGCGTTTCCTCTGCTTCTCTACTTATATACCTTTTACACCAGCATAGTATTACACAACCGATCCGGACGCCCCTGATACCCTAGAGCCATAACGCACATATAACCGCTAATAGTCACAACATCAACCATGACCTTCACAATCCTCGCCCTCCTTCTCCTACCGCCTGGTGCCCGCGCGGCGCCAATTGAGAAATCCTGCACGAGAACAACGTGGGCTGCAATTCTCGCGCCCAGAAATAACGACGCCGCGCTCGTTCGCTTCGAACACGGGGCAGCCACCCTACGACATCTGGATCGCACCCGCCCTCATCGTCACGGAAGGGGAGAACCACACGGCGCCATGGCCCCACCGCCTGGAGCCCGGGTGCTGGGCCCGCCACAGCGCCGCTATGCGGGTTGTGAAAATGACGAAGACCAAGATGTGGCATCTTACGGACTAGGGCAGCGGCCTGGCGGTCAAGGACGCATACACAACGGACGTGGGCGGCTGGGAGGTGGATGACTCTCGTACGACTCTTTGCGAGCATATGGGAAACACGGGCAAAGCATTGAGGCTCAAGGATAACTTGAGGTGTACTGGAGTGGTGGACCTGTCTGGGTGGCTGAGGGATTTGGAAGGAATATCGAAGGCGCGGTGTGCTAATAGGGATGCCGTAGTATGATAATGTATTGCAGATGACGGCGTTGCCAACGTTATATAGAATGGGAGCATGACATAAGTTCCCAGCGCCACCCAATAGAGTCCAAGGACATCAGGCATTGCTAGTGCTCAAGATATTTGCTACGCAGAAGTTTAGTTTTTGAAGGCTCCTGAAAGCATTCCGTTCATAAATCAACAGGATCCTTGAAATATAGCATTGGTCCCGCTAACCGGTGGTTAACTGAATACAGAGAAACGTTCCATTCGGTCTTATAGGCGTCTAAGTAGCTGAGTAGTAAGCATAGGTAAGGGGCCAATCATATTAACGGCCCAGTAATATATGGCGGCGGTCCAGAAGCTCGCCCTGCGTCGATTCTACAACTATGAAATATGGCCATGTTTCACGGATATCATAGACATATTACGCACTGACAAGTCGGTCTTGCCTCACTGTAGTACAAGCAAAACGGATATCGAGTCGATATTGTCAACTATAAGAGCCACAATCTCACTTAGCTGTTCAATTAAAATCGTCATTCTCAAAAAGGGAAACCCTTTCATCGACAAGCAGCAGCAGCCTCCTCCAATATCGTCTCCGCAGCCTTCTGACTAATCATGAAAGTGGCGACGACAGGGAAGGCGCCCGGGATGCGCGCGAAAGAACTGGCATCCACGACGCGCAGCCCGTCGACGCCGCGCACGCGGAACTTCGAGTCTAGCACGGCCGTGGGGTCGCCGTCGGCGCCGATGCGGCACGTGCTCGTGGGGTGGTGCCCGAACGTCTGCGCGTAGATCCATTCCTCATCCTCGTCCGTGTTGCAGCGGCCGTCGGCCGGGTCGACGTCCGAGCACGGCGGCTCGGTGGTCCGCAAGGGCCCGTAGGGGGCCGCCGTGGCGTTGTGGACGCGGCGCGCCCAGGCGATCGTGTCCTTGATGGCGCCAATGTCAACGTCCGCGCCCTCCTCATACAGCTTGAAATTGATGTCGGGCGTGTCGAGCGGGTCGGCCGAGCGCAGCCGGACGTAGCCCGCCGTATTCTGCGGGTGCATCTTGAGGAGGGCAATGCCGTAGGCATTGGGCGGGTCCGTCGCGAGGTCCGGGTTCGAGTGCTTGTCCGGCCAGAACCCTCGGAACACGTACTGGCCGTGCGAGAAGAATATGTCTCGCTCGTCGTAGGCCGCGTGGTCCGTCTTGATAAACGTCACGGCAGTATCGAACCCGGCGGGCGAGTCTCCCTGCACCAGGCCGACAATTGGAAGTTCTTGGTTGTCCATGAGGTTCCTTCCGACCCCCGGCAGGTCGACGACCACGGGGATGTCGAATTCCTGCAGGTGCTCGACTGGGCCAATACCGCTTACCATCAGGGTCTGGGGCGAGTTGAAGGTGCCTCCGGCGAGGATGACTTCCTTTCTCGCCGTGACGGTCGTGACTTTTCCTTTGGCTCCGGTATTTCGCGGATCGGCTTTGTATACGGACTTGCCCTTTACAATCTCAACGCCCGTCGCACGCGGCTTTGATCCGGATTCGGTGCTGTTAGCGAACAGGATACGGCTGACGAACGTGTTCATCTGTAGGGTCAAGGGGTGCTGATTGGTAGCCAAGGTCTCCTCAACGAGGTGTCTGGAGCTCCAACGGAACCCATCTCGTCGCGTATGTAGCGGCAGGCCCCAGATGCCTTCTGTATAATCCCTTTCTGGGCCAAGAAAGTTAGGGTCGCTGCTTGCATACGTCGACACTTCCGAGGGATCCCAGTCAAGGGCTTCTGCTGCGGTCTCCAAGACTGCTCCGAGTGAGCCCTCGACGTTTACCGTTCTCATGCTCGTGGGGAGGTACCCGTCAAAGCCATGGCCCGGGGTTCCCTCCGGGAGATAATTGTTTTTCTCGATTGCCACGAAATGTCGGCGCATCTCCTCGGCACTGAAGACGAGACGAATCAGTCTATGCGGCTTCATGTGGAAAGGAGAGCACTTGGTGATAAGCGCATCGAGTTTCAGGGCTCACCTCCAAGATGCATCGCCAGTGATATTTACGACATATTCCCAGTCACTATCAGGGGGTAGGATCGTGGCCATCCCATTAATCATGGTCGACCCACCCAACGTCGCGCCGCGAGGATAATAAACACCTAGCAATTGTGCTCCCTCCGGCGGTGGCTGAGTAGACGGGCCTACCCAGTAAGAGCCATCGGGGAGCCTGTATGTCAGTCGATGATATTGCAGGGTACGTTCCTCGTCGTCATAATGTTTGACGAAAAAGTCCCATGTAATCGCTGGCGGGTACGTTCCTCCGCCTTGAAGGGCATCGTCTCCTGCTTCCAGAAGTAGTACTGAGTAGTTCGCCTTAGCCAAGTTGACGGCTAAAGGTCCCCCGCCCGGGCCGGATCCCACGACGATGTAGTCATACTCTTCAGCAGCATTCGTTGCTGGAGCTGTGGAAACAGCAGAAGCCAGAAACAGCGACAGCGCCAAGAGGGAGCCAAGCTTCCCCATCATTTTGTATAGTTCACAAGACGGAGTTAGGGAATGTTGTTCGCAGTCAACAGATCATCGCGGATGGGTTAATGATATGAAGGTCCCCGACTTAAATCACCATGACTCAGCAGCGTCATCCCCGCTAATCGCCATCGCCTTCGCTTAAACAGGAACCGAAGTACCTGAAGAGGCGATACCATTTGTCGGTATAATGACCGCCCCGAGTTGAACGCTAAGACAATGCGTAGTTGTTCTGACTTAGGTAAGTGTTAATGATCGGCACTCGACAGAGATGGCCATTAACAGCCTGACACGTTCGTAGTATAAATCCGCAACGGTCCGTATCTCTTAAACCCCAATGACAAGTCGCATTCGACAGTAGGCAGGTCATACAATTAGGCTATAAGAAGGCCACTGGAAAAGATCCGTAAGGTCGCAGTGCAAACCTGTGCCAAGTCTCGCAGATCACGACTGTAGAGTCGGAACCGGACTTAAGAACTCTTGATAAAATCTTACTTCCCTAAGGGCGTCATATTTGATGACGGATATTCGGTTCATACCGGTAAATAGAAACGAGAACTCGATGCTTGGGAAGAGACACTAACATATATACTAACCTAGGAAGCCCATATTGGATAGAGCCCTCACAACAGACTCCTCTTCTCATTGGATACCGACGGCTACTAACTTCTCCGGAGTCCCCATACTCCGTAGTCCACTGCGCACTTCCCCAGGAGTGGAGTCTACGCCAGCCGAGCTGTTTAACCGAAGCCCAGTGAAGACTGATATCTGTGGCATTTCCGCCTTCAATACCGCTATTAACCACAAGTTGTCGTTCGAGGTTAACGCACCAGCGCCAGCCCAGCTGCTGGGTATTGCGAGAAATAGTTCGTCGGCCTTTTTTCTTTGCTTTTGTAGGTAGATCATTCCCTCTATGGATGGGCTATAGACGAAGCCAAGCCAAATTTATAACGCTAGCCGTCTGTCACTTTTTGCTCAATTTCGGATAGAATAGCTTGATCTTTGAGTGAGACGAAGACCCTCTCCTCCCCCACTGGGCGTAGTTGCTTGGTAAGGCTGGCAGCCTCCGCGAGCCAGTCTTTCAAGCCCGCAGGGCCACCATCGCATAGTAGTCTGGGCACCTAGGAACGCAAATCCTACTCGACATTGGCCGTCAGGTTCATCACTCATTATCGGCCTTGGTATGGACTGCGGACCAGCTCAGTGACGGTTAAAGGTAGGCAGGCATCTTTTTCTCGAGCGGCCACGTCCGTTTTTCTCCAACAGCAACACCGGAGAATCGCTACTATAAAGCTACAGCGTCGCATTCGGATCGGCTGCAAGGTAATCTCGCCGAAGAAGCTACCATAGAGGCCCAGAAGGTACATCGACTAGGCGAAAGTCTGTCAAATGCTGCCATGAGATGTTATGGGATAGCTAAGAAGGCGTATATGCAAACCCGCAAGGGGTCATTATAGCCGGAAAGTACGTAAGGGGACTGTACGTCGTTCGAGTTGGATCTTCCAGTTTCGCCATCAATCTACTACAGACCACAGCCCCAAGCTGCCCGTATTCGATATGATCGGCCACTCTTTACAGCCATGTTGGCAGCCTCCCCTTTGGCCAGCTCAGCGCCATCCTTCACTGATGGCCAGTTCGGTCACCTCGCCTCGGTGTGACGAGCCTCGGACGGTGATATCCCACTCTATCGGGACCTTGAGCGATGTATGGATGATCGTGTCGGGGACCTCCTCCAGCGCATGACCTTCGAGGAAAGGGCCGGGCAGATGTTCCACATGCTGCTGCTCACGCTTCCCAGCGGAGAGTTCGACCGCGGTAACCCGAATGCCCCCCTCTCGACTCGCATGTCATGATCAAGGATCTTTCATTTCCCACTATAATCTTGCTTGTGGTATTGACGATGCGCGCCTAACCGTCACATCCATCTACCGCGCCCAGGAACTCGCTCTCCAAACACGCCTCGGGGTCCCGACCACTATCTCCCCCGAACCCAGCCACTCGTTTACGGAGATCATCGGGGCAGGTTTCAAGGCCGGGTCATTCTCGGAGTGACCTAAGGCCATAGGTCTTGCCGCTACCTAGGATCCGGCACTGGTACGCAAGTTCGCCGAGGTTGTTCGCGAGGAGTATAGCGCTGCCGGATTCCGCTGCGCTCCGCACCGCACCCTAGACCTCGCCATGGAGCCTCGTTGGGCGCGACTTAGCGACAATTGGGGAGAGGATGCTAGTCTGACCGCCGAAATGATTGTGTCCTATATCGAGGGTTTCCACGGTGACGGATTTGGCCCTCACTCCGTGGCTGCCGTAACCAAGTACTTTCCCGGTGGTTGTCCCGTGGAAAACGGGGAAGTCTTCCATTTTTCTTATGGCAGAACTACCAACTATCCTGGAAACAACTTCGGCTACCATCTCGTCCCTTTCAAGGCTATTATCGCTGCCCGCGCTCGTGCCATGATGCCCCACTATTCACGTCCTATCGGCACGAAGGACTAGGGGCTCGGGTTTGGCTTCAAGAAGGGCATCGTAACTGATCTCCTTCGCTAGGAATTGTGCTGCGAAGCTATCGTCCTCAGCGATTGGGGGGCCTCATCACCAACCAGAATTTCGGCCAGTCCATGCCCGCCAAGGCCTGCTGCGCGGAGCACCTGAGCGAACCGGAGCGTGTGCTAAAGATTCTCAACGCCGGCGCCGATCCAATCGGTAGCGAGCACGTTACGGACATGCTCGTCGACCTTATTTGGAACGGTCCCGTTTCCGAGGAACGCATCGATACGTCCGTCCGCCGTCTCCTGCGTGAGAAGTACCCTTCGCCCTCTTTGACAACCCGTTCGTCGATCCGGGCGCAGCCGAGCGTAGCACGGGCAACGAGTATCTTGTCCAGCTGGGTGCCGAGGCTCAGCGCCGCTCCTGGCACGCCCCTTACCAACAACGATACAGTGCCTCTGCGCCGTGCCCGGTGGGAATCGAAATTTTACATCGAGGGTTTTAAGCAAGACTTACATGGAGGCACGTAGCGTGGCCGTTGTCGACACGCCTGATGAGGCCGATTTGGCCCTGCTCAAGGTAGAGGCGCCTTCTTTCCCGCGCTCCGGCGCCTTCCAGAAGAGGTTCACTTCGGGCTTTTCGAATTCGACGAAGAGGAGAAAGGCCCGGCAGGCCAAGATCTACGCCGCCGTCTTCGCGACTTACGGCGTCTCCCCCGACGCTTTCCTAGACGTGGTCTTCGGCCTCGCCAAGCCCGAAGGTAGGCTGCCGTTCGACCTGCCGCGTTTCATTGCTGCCGTCGAGGCGCAGTTTGAGGATGTGCCCCTTCGATACCGAGGACCCCGTCTTCTGGTCCGGAGACGGTCTGAGGTATCCCGGGATTTAGTTGCGAATCCGACTACGGATGTTCTAGGAAGTGGCACGCCTAAGCTTAGGATCGCAACCGTCCTGTCTTTCTACCTCGCTTCATTGGCTGGGCTTACCCGATGTATATATCAAATAAGCTTGCCGCCTGATGGTGCGCTATAGTACTGATAGTGAATGAAGCATCCTGGGTTGTGAGACCACGTTGGTACGGAATAGATATCTGTAACGGATCCTATTTATGAGAATAGTTAGCAGTCGCATGTATTCGCGAACCAGGACAAAGTCTTTCCTGACTCAAGTCGACATTCAACACCATCATACAAAGTACCATATATATAGGACCGGGTTCGATATCGTGAAGGCTAGTATCAGAGTAGACTCGTTTACTCTCATATTGAACCAATGAACGTATAAATAACTCTTATCGTTTTTATGGCCCATTTAAAGTTTCCATCAGCATGTGAGCTCCTCTCTTAGGCTTATCGCTCTTGTCTCCAGACGACCCGATACGACTTCCTCTACGCCGGCATCGATACTTTGCCTTGTAAAACGGCATTCTAGGCAAATCACGGCACCCCCTTCTAGTACTTATAATGCGAGCAACAGAAAGGAGACAACGTAGAACTCCGTACATGCAAGGGTATCTGTGCGCACCTACTACGCCTAACTCTAACGTTCCTTCTCGCTCTTCTGCGCCTTCAGCGCCGTCATCTTGTCGTCCCACTTCTCCCAGCCGGCCTGACACAGATCCTCCTCCACGACCAGGTCTCTGACCCTCAAGAACCGCGCCAACGGCAAATCAATAGCCCAGGCCAACCAGCCGCTCTGGCGCAGAATGCCGGTGATGACGAACCACCCGACGGCGCTGACGACGCCCGCGGCGGACCCCACGAAGACCTGCTTCGCCGTGTGGTAGTTCAAGTAGACCCTGCTCCAGGCGACGGCGGTGGCCACGGCCACGGCCACGGCGCTCCAGGCGGCCCTCTCGGGCATCGACATGGGTGTGTGGTTGCGGCGCCTGCGGGCTGTGGGCGGGCGGTGGCGGACCAGCAGGAACAGGGCCAGGGAGACGGCGAAGTAGGCGACGAACTGGGCGTGGCTGCTCGGCATGCCGTAGCCCTTGCCATACATGCGCGCCGGGCGCTCCTCCTTGATCAGCCGCTTGAGCGCGAAATTGATGGCCTCGCAGGCCAACTGCCCCGCGAACAGGAGCGCTATCTCGGCCTCGCGCGTCGACCAGATCAGCGTGGCGTACACGACGCAGAGGCCCTGCGGCACGAGGGCCAGCCAGGCACAGACGTAGGACAGCGGGTCCGTTGGGTCCTGTTGGCTCGGCGGACTTGGCGTTAGCGACGAGACGGGAGGCCGGAAGGAGATTGGCGCGCGACATGAAGGGAAGAGGGAGAACGAAGGAATGCGAATGGAGAGGTGCACTGGACGAGGCTTACATAATGAACATGTGTGAGCGACAAGGATGCCAGAGGCCTCGGGTCGTCTGCCATTTTGAGATTGAGATGGAGACGACGTCGGCGGGTGATTCCAGAGGGCACCGAATTGACTACGGAAGCATTATGAAGAGGCAGAAAATGATATTGACGGCTTAGAAAGGTACAAGTATTATATATCCTTTTAGGAAAGATGTGATGAAGAATTACCACAATTTTAGTTGGGCAGGTGGTCGCAGATTCCAGCCCTAACAGATCCAGATAGAGAGAGAAAGGGAAGACGTTGTTGGTTGAAGTTGGGGAAACGCATCCATTTGACGCCAAGATTAATGACGAGGTAGCAGGTAGTGGCAAGTGTCTGACAGGTGCCCTGGTATGTAAAGGACCTCGACCAGCTGCAGCAGCGTACTGTATCCAAGTTACTATACAATACAGGGCGGGCGTGCCCCGTTTAGCTACCCCTACTCTAATACACATCTACTTATAGGGCAAAATGATGATGTAAATCGAAACGTATTTACCCCATTTTACGATAGCATATTCGTAACTACCACGGTCAACAACCGGGGCCTTACAGCCGCTAGAACTTCAGCACGTTTCAAGGGATATAAAAGCTGCAAAACAAGTGCAGTTGCTTAAATGTGATATATTTGTGTTGTCCCATTGGCAAGTAACCATGCGTACCTAAGGTGTCTGGTCTTGATTCCCACATCACGACTCCGGGCTCGTAGCCCTGCTGGTATGCTCAGAAGCTGCATCGCCGCCATCTTTCGACGCGAGCTTCTTCTCCTTCTCCTTCGCCCTCCGCTTGAGTTTCTTCTCCCTGTTAAGCCGCTTCTTCTTCTCTTTGATGTGCAGCTCTTTCTCCGCGAGCTGCTGCTTCGCGGCCTCTTCCCTCTCCCTCCGCGCCTTCTCCCGGGTCCGCAGGATGATCCTCCGCCTCTTGCCGGGCCGCTTCCTCTTGCTCGCCTCTTCGCCCTGTCCGCTGCCGGGTTCGTCTCTTCCAGCAGCTGCTGCACGGGTGGCGGTGTCGGCCGTGATGGTAATAGTCGTGACCCTCCACGGCTTCTCCAGGCCCCAGCGCCTCCTCCCGGCGTCCCGAAAGATGTGATCCGGGCTCACGGCGGCGGCGCGGAACCGCGCCATGGCGTCCGGTGGGGGCTCGTCCGCGACATAATACGAGGTCGGCCGCCTGGGGACGACGAAGGCACCGCCGCCGGCCTGCTCGGGCCCCTCGTCCTGCTCAAGGACAACCTTCTGTGAGGGCGCCTCGTCGCGAAACAGGCGGAATGAGAACGCGAGCTCTTCTTCTCTCTCTGCGTGATGACGATCGTCGTCGCCAACGGCAGCACCGTCGCGGCTCGTGTCTGCAGCGGGCGCGAAGCTGAAATCCAGAAGGCCGGACAGCTGTGCACTCAATTTCGCGCGCAGGGCCGCGTCTACCTCCTCGTCCCGGCTCTCTTCCCCGTCCGTGGAAGAGTCGTAGAGCTCCTCCCGGCGGACGCTGTACCATATATGTTCAGCGGAGCAGTCTGGAGCCGATGCATCAGATGGAAACCCTTACCGCTTTGCGTCTGGGGACGCAAACATTGTGAAGGCAAAGGTTCCTGACCCAACAGCCTCGACCAGCTTTCAGGGTGGACCACCGTTTTGACAGCTGCTGTCGGGGTGAAGTGGTGTGTCTCGTCAAGGCGAAGACTGAAGTGGAATTAAAAGCATCAATGCCTGGTGGCGCGTCAGAAGGAAAATAATATCTGCCCGGAAGTATGCACGACGTAACTTGGCTGGAAAAACGCGGCGATCCTCCTGAGCCATGTAGGAAATAGTACCGACTTGGAATCCGACTGGAGAATTGATTAGAACTATGTATGTACATACTGTAGTTTACGATAACGCCCCGACGATAGGCTCCCGTAGCATTTTGCTCAATGGCTTCGATCTAGTGTCCCCCACTCACTTCCTGAATTTACCCACTTCCTAAATCCGATTTTCGCTCCTTCAACGCCCACACCTTTTATTAACACTCCCTAATAACTTAACCTACATAACGTTTTTAAAGCTTCAATTTGGAATAGGGCCTGATGATAAGTATCGTATATAATAAGCGTTAGCAAAAGTTGCTGCGGGCGTTTAGTAAAAAGTAATAGTTAATAAATAAGGTGTAATAAAAAGCACCTTATTTATACGAAAAAAAAGGCGTTAAATCCTATACCCAAAACTATTAACATTAACAAATTTTTAATCCTTTGTAGAAAAATACGCTGGCAAAATGCATATTAAACGAAAAAGTTAACAGAAAAACGTTATACGACTTCGAAATACGTTAAATAGCAAAATATATTAATTAATTAATTAATTAAATTTTTTAATTTTTTTAAAAAGTATTAAGTTAAACGTTTTATTAATCGGTACCTAACGTTTTAAAAAAAATTATAAAAATCCTTTAAACTTTTTCGCGTATTTTTTAATCTTTTTAATAAAATTTGAAACTTTTAATTACGATATAAAATTATCGTTCGTAAAAAATTAACAACGAAAATATCGTAAATATAAACGAAATAAACGTATAAAAGGGTAAAACTAAAAAGAAAAAGATAGTTAAAAACGGTTTTATAAAACGTAAATTTCGAAAAGTTTTTAAAGTAACAATTTAAGTAACGATAATCGAAGTTATTACGGTTAACGGACGACGGTTAACATCCGTAATAATTTTTATCAGTTTTATACTTAACGTACGAGATCAGTACTCCGGATGGATCAGTACTCCGGATGGTTTTTGGCACCCCGCGACAACAAATTCAAATTAATTAAAATCAATCGGATTCTTTATCGTTAGACGTCTTTATAACTTCCTGACAAGTACGCGCATTATGTCCGGGCTTGCCGCAAACGCCATATTTCCGTTCCTTCGTCTTAACCCCTTTGCGACGATTACCTTTAGCCGCTGTTGGCTGCATTTTTTTACGACCCCCTTTTTTTTCGGCCAGGAAAGCTTGTCCTTTTTGTATAGTAAGTGTTCCTCCTTTTTAAAGACGTTTGTTTTTAATTTTGCGACGTTTGTTAAGGACGTGGTTGGTTTCGCGCAATTAGGTAACCTTTTATTTTAAGAAAGTAATTTTATACCAAAGTATTAGGTAATTTTTGGCTAACAGATTAACCGATTTAACGATTCTTGTCGGCGAGCTACCTTAATAATTTTTGATTTTTTTTTGTAAATAACGTTTTTATTTTATTGCTTTACGGATATTTATAAGGGTTTTTATAAAAGGCGAAAAACTAGAACCGGTAAAGGTAAGCGGCGAAACGGTTGGTATAAGTATAACTAAAAAAATTTTTAAATCGGATAAAACGTTATTAGGATTAAATAAAATAAATTCGGTTTTTGCAAATCCGGATTTAATATTATTAAATTTTATAACAGCTTTAAATGCGTTATAAAAATTAATAAAAAAATCTTTTTTCGTAATATAGGTATAATAACGTCGTATCAAATTTTCGATATATAGCGAATAAGCGCGTTTTAAAATAAAAAAGTAGGATATGTCGAAAGGTTAAAACCGATAAAAGGAATATATGGGTATATAAAAAATAATAATGCCGTTATTCGCATAATATTTTTTAAATTCGATCGAATGGTAATTTTCGTAACCGTTAAGGATAAGGAAACGTTTAATTCTTTTCGTATGCGTTTATATATGCTTATTAAAATATTAAATTTATTTTAAACTTAATTCGTTTATTATTTAATTATTATAGCTTATATTAAGCTTTTAATTAAATGGTAATTATTATTTTCGATATTAAAAATTAAGGTAGTTTTTTTTATTAAAATAATAAATAAAAATATAACTTAACCTTATGAATTAACAGCTTATATAATTATTACTTATTCTTAATTACCTTATTAAGTTTATTTAAGTTTTTTACGTTTTTTAATATTTGTAATTACCATATTTAATGCCATAAAAAGTTTTATTAAAAAGTCCGTTTCGTCGAAGTTATAAATATCCTCTTTTGTAATACCGTATTTTGTAATTATAACCCGAATAAGCTCGAATTATTTGCAAAATGTTTTTAGATTTTCGCATAATACTTTTTAATAATCGATTTTTCGATTTAAACGCGTTTTAAATTTTATTTACCGTTTAACAAATTTCGATGCTTATTTAACCCCGACGCGTTTTATAACGCGTTAGGTAAGTAGTAAATTAGCTATATTTTTAACGTATTAAAGCTAAATAAGAAACGTTCGCGTATTTAGGTTAAGAATTTAGTCGATAATGGATTTTTTTTCGGTCGGCGTTAATTTGCGTAATCTGGGTATATGGTCGCTTTGGGAAGGTGTACCGGTATATCGTTTATATAAAAAAGAATGGGCAATTTTATATATAGAATTAAATGTCGCATAATTAAGTTTCGGGTTTCGTTTTTTAACTTGAACGGTTAGGTTTATTTTCGTTTTTTTATAAGCTGTATTATGTTATTAGTATTAAGAAGTGGATAATTGAAGTTGGGTTGTTAAAAAATGACAAAAACCATCCGGAGTACTGATCCATTCGGAGTACTGATCTCGTACGTTATTTTTATATAAATTATTAAAAAAACTTTATTTATTTTTCGATTAATTAAAGAATTTAAACTTAACTAAAATATAAAACCGTTAAATATATAATACGATAATTAATAAACGATATAATTAATTAGCGCTAACGTTATTTTTTTATAAATAAAGTTATAATACGTAAATATATATAATTATTAATTACGAAAAATAATAAAAAAGAACTTAATTAAAATAAATTATATATTTATAAATAATATATTAACGGATAAATTAATTAAAGTTTTATTACCAAAAGCTTTTAAATATTTTAAAAATAATTAAAATTAATAAATATTATTAAAGTTTTAAATTAACGGAAAAAAGTTTTAAAAGTTATTTTAAATAAGGAATTAATTAATTAAAAGGATTTAATCGCCGGAGGAAAGGTAAAATAGATAGTTCTAACTTTAGAAAATAATAAAGTGCGATAATTAACGCCGTAAATATTTCAAGGCGTTAAGGGGGTATGTCAGCTAGCTGGGGGGTGCGTAGCGCACCCCATATACGGAAAGGTCACCTACTGATCGGCTTATATGTGTTCCGGAGCTAAGCTACTTAAAGTTGTATGAGTGCAACAGCACCTGCAACTGAACTAATACAACAACATAACTGATGTCCCCTATATCTGACAGTCAGTGATACCCGCCTATTCGGTGTTATGGACCGATTCAGGAAGTGGGTAAATTCAGGAAGTGGGTGGGGACACTAAAACTTATGGTTACCTTCCCTTAATCCCCTTCCCCTCTTCTGGCCAATCAGACACAAGCGCGAAGTGCACCGCTCACGCCAGCTGGCTTTTAAGGCATCGCCTGTCATTTGTCAGGATGCCAGCTGACCATCCTGCTTATATGGAGGAAGTTCGATCATCTTTTAGTTCACATTGGGTTTTGTCTACGGACCCAGGTGGTATTGGATTGATGTCAAGGCATAGCAGGTTAGGCATTTCGCTAATGTGGCGTACGCATGAGACAGGTAATACATATAACACGGGGTAATAAACCTCCGAACCGGGAGCTGAAGTTGTATGAGTGTAACATGGGGTTTCTATCTAGCACGGCATCTAGCACTAACCAGTTACCTAGGTACCTAGTTAGAACGTTTTGGGGAAGTACGGGGTTCATATATGTGCATTGTCCACATCCCAGAACCCTGCCGTTGTTCTTCCCGTTGTCTTTCCATGCAGAATTGCCCGCGCACGCCTCAAAGTTGAAAGGATTATTGCGCGGCGGGCGGCCGTGATACGTAGCAAGATCCATTTAAATCCTTCCGTGCTACTCTGCGTCTCGGCGGGCTCGAATATACTACTATGCTAAGCTATATGTGGGATGGCGGTGAATGGCCGACGGTGGCCGCTTCCCACCCCAGCATGCCATCTGGCCGTCTCACATAATAAGAGGGTATGCGCCTACGAGCTACCACCCAGCGGACCTCTCCGACCACGTCTTCCCATTCAGGATACAAACTAACGCTCTCCCTACGGTTCCTCCTATGGATGGGGGTTCCGGATGGTTAATATGAATGGCTAACAGCGAGGGAGGAAGAATCAGTTTGCTCAGACAACTCAGGTGCCTTCTTCTGTGGTATCTTCTGTCACCCGGTATACGCAGGGAAGGATACGGTCACATGACTTCGCAAATCATATACGCTGGGCCAACACCCTTCGAAAGCTCAACCGGATTAAGTTTGCGTCTTAGATTGACTTCCCGCCGAGGACAAGGTAAAGGAAGAGAGAAAGAAGGGAAAACGCAGCCCCAGACATCAGCTAACAACGGTGCAATATCCCTTCGTCGCCTCCCATCGCCCGCTGGTACCCCGTTCCATTCCTCCCCAGACGCACCCAACGCAGTAGTCAGTCAGTCATCCTGCCCATCCCTGCCTGCGTGCCATATCCAAAAAAGAAGAAAAAAAAAACGATAATCAGTATTTCCTCCGTTTCGCATGTCATAAGCCCAATCAGGATATCCCAAAGACAGATGGCCGCCCCGTTTGTAAGCGATGCTATGATACGGTACCTAGGATATATCAAACAAAAATGCCCAACTCGACAAAGGCCGACTACTCCGGATATCCTCATCGCCCCTGGCTGCTGCGGCGATGGTATATATGCGCCCGGCCGTAACCCGCTCGCCTCTTGCTAACATGGCTTCAAATCGAATCGAAGGAACACTGAGAAAGACATTACCGAATCGAAATCAACCGTCTCCGTGACTGAAACACAGGGGGACCTTCCTATCTTTGCTTCCCAACCGCCCGTGGTGCTTTGTAACACACTCACTCCTGTCACTGCAGGAGACCCCTTCCCCACCCCTCGTCCTTTCAGTGTCGTCATCATTGGAAACGTAGCCCGGAAATGAATGGGCGTCAAGATATTATACAGGCAACTTGTGGGGAAGTCTCTTGCTCAAGTGAGCCATTCCCCCCGTTGCAGAGGGGATTCTCTCCTGGGTCCCCAGGCTGCGGGAACCCATCAGTACCGCTACGATGGGCTCCAGGAGTAGTGATTCATTGTCGATGCGTAGCTCACCGTCGACGGCGGATGCTCGCTCTTCGACTGCGATGACAGAGAATGGCCCGTCTTGTAGTCGTGGAACCCGTACGGCCTGCTCTCGCTGACACCATTGGAATAGCTCGAGACGGTGGCATTCGTCTCGCCCGCCGTGCTCGTCCATGAGCTTGATGGGGGGTAGTAGTCGCGAGCCGGTCGTGCTTGCGAGTGGCTACCGCTCTCACTGCTATACGTCGTCGAGGGCGGTACTTCGCTGGAGCTGTGGTTGACAGACAAGTACGGCGGAGGTCCATACCGATATTCGGAGGAGCTCTCGTTGTTCGTTATCGAGCCGGTGCTGGGGATCGACAAATGGCTGGCGTGGCGGGGGCTCTTGTTCGGCCGCGGGTTCGATTCGACGTATCTGGGTATGCTGAGGCTATGATGCTCGGAATTGCTGAGCGCCGTCGTCGAGACCGACAGCGGGGGGGGTGCTGACGTCCCTGCCAAGTAGGAATACTGCGTCCGGACGGGTGGCTGCTGGCTCGATTGCTGCTGCTGTTGTTGCTGTTGCGAGTGTGGCTCGGTTGACACCATTGGTAGTTGCATGGATGGAATCGAGGGTTGGATTGACATATCTTGCGGTTCTGTTGTATAGTTCGGACCCCCTGTCAAAGGTAACTTTTGGTAAGACTCGGCCGGGATGCTCGACGGCGGGTAAGGACCAGTGGCCGATGCTGACACTTGGCTCAGGGGGAGCTGGTTAGGCGGAGTCCAAGTCGGATAAGAGCTGTCTTCCTGTTAGTCCTTCGTTCTTGAGTTGATATCCTACTTCACGAGGCCTGGCTAGCGGCGGCCCCAAATTGCACTCAGGCGCCGAGTTCCAACATGGCACACTCTCAGGAATGCTAGGAATAACCTACTTTGATCTCATCGTCATCGGACTGCCGGGCATCTTTGAAGCGTTAAACGTGAACGCCGTCCTAGGCAGCTCGAGGTTCAGCCCTCGTACCTTGGGGTCTTGGGGCTTCACGGCCAGAGGTCCAGCCACAATTCCTAAACCCGTCTCTACGAGGGCCTGACCTCGAGATCCGGCACTTGACCCCAGCAGGGGAATCTCCTTCCTGGCCTGGAAGTTCCGTGGACTCCGCCCCCGAACCACTATCGGCGCAGTCGTCGATTCCGCCAGGACAACCTTTGACCCGTTCGCCAGCGTCCCTACGACTTTCAGGTGCAGCACGAAGTGCTGCTGTAGTTCCTTCCGCCTGCCGTTGTTGGCGGTTGCGCTGTGAGACGGCTGTCAGTTTATGGTGTTCCCAGGCCGGGATTAGGGCTCGCGTGTAACCTACATTCGAAATTGCAGTCGCCGCCACCCGATGGGATACACCGCGTACTCGCCTTCCGCCTCCTGTCCGTCGTCCGGGAAAGGGATGAGGGGCAATGGCGGCGGTTCCTGATCGGGGGTCTGCGGCAGCTCCGGAGAATTCGGTGGAGGCGTCTTCCACGGAATGACGATTAGCCTTACGACATGTCCGTCGACGGATTCGACAGCCGAAATCGTTACTTCGGTGTTGTTCACAGGAACCGTCTCTCCCGTTTCCGCCAGGATCACGGATAACTGCCCCCGAGGTGTGATCAGCGAGCCGCTAATCTGGAACAGGTTCCGCCGGTAGCAAGTCAGCTCCGGCTGTAGCATCGTCCCGTCGCTCGTGCTCGACGGCATCTCGGACAGGAAGAACATGCCGTGCAACTGAGCCGAAAGTTCGAGCTGTTGCATCCGCCCGTGCTGGTCCACTATGGTGTGTTTGTCCTGAACCCTGCGGAAAGACAAGAGCTTCTGATCGTGGTTCACCGTGAGCTTCGAACCATCATCCCGTAGGTCCTGGACGATCTCCTGGTACGGTGGAGGCTCATCCTGCGAGTAAGGTCGCTTTAAGCTTGCATAGCCGTGATGTTGCGATAAAGGGGGCTGTGGATGCCTGTCGAAATTCTCGGATCCTTCCTGGGAGTACCGCGGGTACGGGTACGTGTGGTCGATAGCGGGATGGCTGCTCCTGGGGCGCGACGAATGTTGCGAGGGTGCCGTCGAGGGATGCGAAAGCGATGAGAGAGGTACAGAGCCGCTGCCGTAGCTTGACCAAAGGCTCCCATGCGCTGGCTCCGACTTCAACTCTGCCATGGTCGCCGTTACTGTCGCTGTGGTTGACATGGGAGCATATCTCCTGGGCCGTGTTCTTCACTGCCCTTCTCCACTAGTCTCGATAGCTCGCGGTCGGCTGCCTGGTAACGTTGCCACTCACTGGTACACTGCCTAGAAGCGGTCAAGCATAGGAATAGAGTTGGCAGTAGAGGTCCCGGTCAAAGCTTTCTTCCCCTTTGCTCAGTTTATTAGACTTGTGATCCTGGCTGAGATGGGAGGCTCGAGCGAAGATGTGCGATGTTAAAATAAAGTGACCGTGAAGCCGGCTTAGGTTGCAACCAATAGACACTTTATGAAGGGAAGGGCTTGACGGCAGACGTCGCCAGTCGGAGGGCGTGTATTTTTAAACGCTCCCGCCACGGCACACAGCCCACTACTATCCTGGGGTTAGGAATGCAACGGCGACGAACCGGGAGTCAGCCCGCTGGAGATGAAAGACAAAGGCCAAGTTCCAGGTCCCGAAAGGCTGTGGGCGGCCTAGCAAGAGGCGACTTGGGGGTCCGGTACAGAGTTTTAGTACATCTGCATGTCCAAGGACGTATTGCATGCAGCCTAACTGGGAAGGAGACGGGAAGACGGCGATCTAGTTTGGGGGGGATACACCAGGCCGCAGGCTCTGGCCGGAACCTCTGTCGATATGCCTCAGTACAACGTCGATAATTACCGGGGGTTCAAGATCGTTGAAAGGCCAAGTTGTTCCTAGTGAGAACGTTAGAATGATATATATCGAAGAGTCTTATGCATCGGCTCTAGTCCTCTGGAGAAGTCCCAAGGGTTGGCAATAATACAATGAAAAGGATTTTTTGAATGTACTAATATCACTCGGGAAATAGGGATGCGGAGATAGGTTACAAGCCGTTAAGTATATCTAAGGCAGGCCTGTCCCATACCATTACCTACAAGATAACCTTCGTCTGCCGACTCTTTCGACAGGGACCTGGTGCCTATCTAGTGAGTACTTGGCTAGGTACAACACAAAGGAGAACCGCAAAAGGCCCTGTCTCGCCATTGGCCAAGAATGGCGGCAAATGGGCCACCCCGTACCGCTGCGTTAGAGGGCAGGCATATAGATGGGAGGGCCCGACTAGGCAGGTAGGGCATAGATCATATGGAGAGCATGGGGATGGCCAGGGCCATCCAGTCATCGACGAGTAAGGGCCGGGAGGCCACTCACTTACTCTTCGTCAAGAAAGTCAAGACGGAACCGGCAGCAGCATCTCGACAAGCCCAGCTAGACTACGAGGAAGTCCCGTCCGCGACCGCCGCTTGCGTCTTCTGCGGCTCTAGCCTGCCATTCTGTACTTGGCCCTAGTCTTATCCAATATCGGCCCTGGCCCCCAAAAACAGAACAGGGTGCCTGAGAATCAGGTCCAGCAGCGAAGAGATAAAAATCCCCCGGCGACTGTCCTGGGGATAGAGGGGCCCGCTGTTCCTAGGAAAGCCGTTGGACCGCACTCTGGCCGGTGGAGAGCCAGGAGGGAATGGCGCGCGGACAGGGGGTGGGACCCGCCCGGGCCCCATCCACGAATAACCCACAGTACATACAGCAGTACATGTAGACAATGTTAGTTCACGAGATTGAGACCGACCAGGGTGTAAGGGGATTTATGGCGGGGACCGAGCAGGCTCGCTTCGATCAAGAGACAGGCGCCTTGCACCCTTGTCGCGTCACAACTTCTGAAGTCTGGCACCCTTCACTAAATACAAGTTATGTGATCCTCTATCTGGAGAGACGTTTACGTATAATGACCCGGCAACCAGCAGGGTACTGGTCGCGACATTCTATAACTCTAAGCTACGGAACACAAACGAGGCAAATAATGCGAGAGTCCACGAAGTCAATGCTCGGAGGAGCGATGATGCTTGGGCGCAAGCCGGCCATAATTGCGATTGGAATTTCGAGTTTGGTCATCTAAGCTGAATGATTCCCACTGGCCGCCCACGCCCGATTCGGGGCTGATATGTTCGGCTATCCAGCCATAATGAAAAGATGCTATGTAATATACAGGACTATTGACATCACATGGCGACAGTACGCCTCATGGTGAGCAGGAGGCTGCCCTTCGATATCCTCAGCGTATAGAACATGCGTAAATTCGATTCCGAACGAGCTGTCTTTCGTTCAGGGACAGCAAACAAGGATTAAAACGGGATGCGAATGATACAGGTTTGCGCCACGACCACATTCCCGATTCAGCGCAGTGTGGGTGGGAACGACACAGCAGACACCGGACTGAGAGACGTCCATATATATGTAGGTGCATAGAGAAAGGGGGGAAGCCCCTGCGAGGCTATTCTCAGTTGGTGTGAGATGTCCCGCAGATACATCAGAACAACTCTGCCTGCGCAAGTGCGGCAACTGCAGCCACGACGGGTAAGCAACTTCGCACCGTGACAAAAGGGTATGAGAGGAAAGTCGTCAGTCTGATTGGACGAAAATGGTGATGAGATATGGACTTACTTCATTAATTCTGTAGGAACAGGCATTAATGCCGGTACTAGTGATAACATACCCGCGCCGCCCCTATTGGCAAGTGCTCGATAGAGCGGCATACACACAATCAGCTCTTTTCTCATATGGGAACCAAAAGCCAGAAAGTTGCAGAAAGGAAAAGATCATACTAGCCCACGCAGGGAAATGCCACTTCACTCGACAGCGACGCTCAGCACAGCCAGAGCAATTGCATGTTTACTGTACTGATTGATGAAGTATTCCTAAAAGCGCAAAAGGTTCATTTCCAAAATAGAAAGCTGCGGGATGTGAGGATGACACTGCCCAGCCTGATCGGTGGTATCGCGGAGCTGAGGACTCGTGCAGTGGTGGTACAAGAGTGACTGCAGGGTGCTATGCATACTGGTGCCTTGAAATGGCACTCTGCTGGTTCCTGCCCAGCACTCCGACTGTCGTTATAGGTCAAAACCCATACCAAGCTTGACGGCAACATCGTCAGCCCATTGGATGAAAATTCCAAGGAAAAAAAATTATAACATTAAATAGTAAATAATAAAGTGAAAAGTCAGAAGGATTGCCGATAGATGCGCCACCTAGATGCTTACAGAACGACATCCGTAGCCAAATCGACAAGGGGGTTAGTTTCTCCAAGGGGCCCCGAAACGAATGTTTCCTCGGACAGATGGACGAGTTCCTGCCGGTTTTACCAGTTTCAAAGTCTTGAAGATCGCATACCCCAGAGCCAGGCGCACTATCAGGCACAAGGGACAACTAGTTTAAACAACTCTGACCCTTATTCACACGCCTGAGCTGGACGGTGCGCAAAGAAACGTTGGCTGATTGGTCTGGCGAAATGGTGATCAGGGCCCGTGGCGGCTCCACAACCGTTGAACACATGGGGTGGCGGATGTTAAGACCGGGAGAATACCTACAGTACTTCGTAGGCCAAATGCCCAGATGTGCAGACGCAAACGATGCCCCTCTGGTTCTGCATCACTTGGAACTCCTAGGGGGTCCGCCATGGTTAAGATAAGAGAACATGCGTGTCTCAGGCACAGCGACGCAACGGGTCAGTTCTCTTCGGAGGAGATGAGCTTCCTTCAGATTATTTTTTCCTTCTGGTTGAGTTGAGCACAGCAGACGACTGGTCGTCCATAGCTAAAGGGCTGTTATGAATAGGATGTGATGTGGTCGCTCGCTCAAAGACCTGCGCAGTACCCTGCAGACCGAAATTAGCCCCCCAAGCCCGGGCCCCACGAACCTAAGCAGATCCGCTCAATAGGGCTATATGTGCTAATTGATATACCCGGAACAGATGCAAGCCCATCCCTATTGAGAGCTTTCTTATTCGAGATATAGCTCTCGAAAATGGGTGAACCGAGTTCTAACTTCTGTGCTCATTTAGGTATTTGTGACGCAAGGTACTCGATCCGCATTCCGTAGCGTTTCTTGTTGCTGATACCTATTCAAAAGCCTCAGCCACGAGGTTACTACGCCTTGTACCGGTCGCACATAGAAGTGCTCTTCTCCATCGTTGGTGCCGCAGCCGCTAAACGACCAGATAGAAGTGATCTCCACTCAAGGCTGAAATGTAGTTTTGCTGCTGGGCGCAACAGATAGAGGCTGATACGCAAGTAGCCGAGAGGCGCAAGATGGGAAACGCAGGCAGTAACAGAATGCGCTGCAAATGTTCCACGCGGGACGCTTTAGGGATCGACAGGCAACACGAGGTAGGGAGCGCAATCTGATCGCGGCAGATAGACAAACCTAGTGCTAGTTCTGGTCCAGGGGGTCCCGCAAGGATCTCGGAGTGGGGCTGGTGGAATGAGCCCGGTGCGTCGAAAATGAACACCAGAACCAACACGCGATGGCAACGAACGAGCAGAAACCGCAGGGTGAACTCCGGCTGCTCTGTGAGATTGTGGCCCGCTTTTGTCAAATCTCCCCGTACCTGTAGACGGTAACTATATGTACGTACTAAGCATGTATATAGATAGGTAAACGACCCATGCTGCCCCCTGCTTGGCCTCGACTAGACGGGGGGTTTATTCACAAGCCGTTGCCAAAGAGCAACGAGAAAATCAGGCTAACGAGGTGAAGCGCCTACGATTACATATGTCAATGTACCTCCTAGAGCTTGATCAACCCCACTCGGGCTAACCTGCTCGTGGTAGCTCGACCGGTCGGCAGACCCCATTTGCACAAAGATCTCCGGCTCCGCTGGCCGGTTGCAGTTTCGATCTAGCCGTGCTTGCACGTAACCCTGTCCAGGGAGGAGCGCCGTGCCCCCCGGTCGTTTCCGCAGTGTGATTCCAGCGATCCTGGTGAGTACAAACGAAATACATTATTAACAAATGCAGGAGCACTCGTCACGGGTGATGTTCGATGGATGTCGGGAGGGAAATGATCTTCCACTCCAATCAGGTAGAAAGCCGAAAGGCGCCTGCTTCCTTCTGTATCATATACGACATCGTCTGCGCCGCATCGTGGCAGTAGATTTATCAAGATGACTAGCTAAGCAATTCTAGATCCTGCTGGTTGGTATGCCGCCGGATGGGAAGTCGCGGTATTCTGCAACGTTCACGACGACAGTCCAGGAGCAAGCCGTACGACAGTACACCCGGGGTTGTCCAGAGTCGGTCGCAAGCGTGCCTTCGCGCGTCGCTCCAGACAGAACTGTCTGGGTCTAACGGCATAACTGTTTCAAAGTCAATAATCAACTGTCTGTACGGAAAAGTCAAGTAAGGTCACTGTGGTTAATCCGTGACGGGTTCTGAATGCGATGTTAAATCGGGAACAGGCAAGGTCAGCATTCACCCTCGATAGCACGCATATCCAGCAGCAACTGTTCGCCTATACTGAACACCCCTGAGAGACGGGGGAACTTACAAATTATAAATTACATAAAGAGGTCGTCACTGCAGAGCATTCTTTCAGTTAGAGCTTGATAGATGCCGGGAATCTCGGTAAACTCGGCCGAACGATAGCCGCTGCACGTTGCACGCAAGCCGCCAGTCTATGTCCAGGATGGGCAAACGCTTGTATGTACCACCTCCCCTCCCTTGGCTTCAGCCGACGGCAACAGTCGATCCTGGCGCTGATGGTGGGGTGCAGGTGACGAATGTATATCGCCTATTAAAAATCAGCCAGAGAGAGGAAGCAGAGTCAGCAAAGCGGGCGCGAGAAGAGGTGTGGGTGAGCATCAAGTCCCTCGTGCGGGGACTCTGATGCAAATCCACCATGGACCCCCTCCTAGACCCTGTCCATCACGGGAGGATTCGACAGCATCGCCAGCTAGAGCAGCACCTGCTCGAACATACCGGGATAAAATCGTCACGCCGATCAGCGTCTGTCGTGACGCCGTTTCTGATGTCGCAGAACGACACGCCTCTACGCAAGTCTCATCGCCGACCGGAGTATGAAGACGTATCGGGCGATCACGTCGGCCCAGCGACAAAAATTTGTTTCAAGAGGACCGAGGCAGGCAGGCAGGCAGGCAGACAGAAAATTGGGTTTATGAGGAATCCGATGCTAGAAGAGGCAAGGCGGCGGTGCTGCTCGAGCCAAGATCCGTTGACCCGCTGCTCTATGCTAGATAGAGCGAATTTTCTGTATGTCTCGCAGAAGGCATGGGTACCTCGGGTTAGGGATCCCAAGAAGGAAGTTATATTTAAGGATGTAATTAGCGATAAACTTGCCTTGGCACCAGGGTTTGCCGCCTAGCCTGCTGCTAACTGGATTTAACCCTCCATGAAGACTCTACTAAGAGGCCTATATGTATGGAAATTCGTGTATGCTAAGTACGCATGTGAATATAAATGAGAGCACTTAAATATTTCTGACGGACCTATCTATATGTACGTAATGTATATAGTTGTACAATACAGACAAGTACATGAGCTATAGACACTTATGTAGATACATTATATGCACGGTATAATACAAGGTTGCTCCCCTCAGCGCCGGCATGTATTTATTACACATTACTTATAAAGAAAAGAACTGACACGCCGATTCTGAGACATAATATCTCCGAACACCAACACCATCTCGAGAGGGGGAGCGTGTACTTAACCGCTTAGTAAGAGTCAACCGGGTTCTACAAAGCCTTTCAGGCTATATAGATTAGTGTAGGTCCCTGTCTACGTACTTAACTATACGACACTATCCGCAGTTTCACCGGTTGCATGAGGAGATACTGCCGAGGCGCGAGCAAACAAGGGGAGTCCCTGAATACGTTGCGCTCTTTACCGGATGTAGATATAGGTTAGGTGGTTTAAGGTCACATGCAGTTGGTTAAGGTTATCAAGGTCATGTCATGTTGGCCACCATGTAACTACGGTTTTCACTCTTCAGCGCGGGCTCACCCGCACTTGCAACAACACCACGAGGACAACCCGGCACACAGCCCAACAAACGCCTTTCGCTACGACGTAACAACGGTGCCACTCGATGCAGCCCTATTATTAGATTTCACTTTTCAACGGCGCGGCTTTTGGCGCAATGGTACATACAGGAACTAAGGTAGGTGGCTAAGGCTATGCTACCTACATGGGCAAAGTATCTACCATTTTGCCCCTTCCCCGGATTCTTCTATATCATCCAACCTCCTGGATTCTTCAGCGAGAACGGCGCCTCGCGGAAGAGGACCGATGCAACAGACAACTCGGGTTGATATACCTCATTATCTGCCGACGCCGTGCGACCACCTCCGAGGGAAGGCGGCGGGGAGGAAGAAACTGCTCTGCCACGAATCCTGGCGGGTGCGCCAGGTGCCCAGGCAGGCCCCCTTCGCGGCATACGTGCGTCATGAGGTCGAGAATTATATGATCGACGCAGGCGGCAATCCAGGCCACACACCCTCAGGACTAACGGAATGGTAGCGAGCGAATTAGCAGACCCATTAGTCTATGGTATCCACAATTCCTGGTCGGGTAGATGTCAGGCGTGCATTCGATATTAAGCAGCCTGGCTTACTTCCAGTGGGAGTAGGTAGGTATACCATCGCAGAGACCAGTTGGCCTGATTGACGACGAGAGATCATCGCACCCCGACATAGTCGTACGGAGTGACCGGATCCACCACCTAGCCCCCAAAAGTCTTGGACCCCCTTAACGATATGTCAGTGAGCCGTTACCCGGACTATTGAAACCTCATATCACGCCCCAACACATTTCCGACTCAGCCCTCCTTCGTATCATAGTCTTTGATTCCTGAATGCGAATACAATCAGTAGACGCTGATCTGCATCCATCCTTTTAGCCTGGAGGGACCGAATCGTGGTTGGTCTCTTATTTCAACCTAGTTAATCTGTGATCTTGAAAGGGGCACAAGTGTTGAGGCTGCGTAGTGAACTGGCTCCAGTTCTGTTCCCTGTACGCATGTACAATAAGTCTGTAACACGCCGACATGTCCAATAGGAGGTCACTATGCACCAGGGTTGAAATGCACATATATGTTTTTGGTCGAACCAGACCCATCTGACTGTGAAGATTACGAGTGGCCCAGAACCTATGGACTTGAAAGGGGCTTCTGAATATCCGCATCCGAATGTCAAATGCCTTGTATCTCTGTGGCTTTCGGTAAATTTGAAATAAGTGGTGGGCTAGCCGAGCCCGGGTTGTTGGACCCGGCAAGAGAGCCCTGGAACCATCCATTGCGAGAGAACCGAGATGACCCTATGCCCAATTTCGAGCCTCCTCTCAATGGCAACTGTGAGGGGGCCAACTAAGCTTACGACGTTAGGAGAGCGATACGACTGTTTCATAGAAAGTGATCTTGTACTCTGTTCGCAGGTAATAAGACTAGTTGTATGGAGCCGCAGGCATCCCACGTAAACATGTCAAGGCTCACATCGGCCACGTACCCCTGGGGGATTCAAAAGTCGGGATGATACTGCAGGCAGTGGTAGAGGGAAATGTAACCTCCATATTATTTTTATTACTACATAAGAGGGGGGTCCCGTGGAATAGCCGCGCGTTGCCGCCCTGGTAGGTTCTCACCTCGGGTAATATCTCCACTTACTTCCTGGGACGAAGGCTAAGTACTACGGCAGACGCGGAAAAAGAGGAAAAAGGCCAGAGGCATAATAGTCTAGACTGATTACTACAAATATCGCCTGATCAGCACTCGGCGCTCCTGCAGCACGGTGGCGCAGGCCTTGTTATCCTGGTTTGTGAAGGTAGGAACACCGATATTATGGAGGTACTACTTGAAAGGACGGTCACAGCATGGATGTGGGATGTGGGCGACGAGCATATACGGTGTGAAAAGGTTTCCCAGTCTTCTGGAGAATCTAATCTATCGCGATCTCCATGCTATCCGTGCTAATGCAGGGGCGACGCTGTCCTTCACGGGGCGCTGGCGCGACCCTGGGGTCCGCACGATTATGCCCGTGTCTGTAGCCCGTGCGAGTAATAGCAAGTATCGCTTGTAATATCTCTCGTGAGCCGTGGGTCATGTAACGCTAAGCTCATTATCAACGACGAAGCAAGTCGCAGGCGAGTCTCCTGTAGCCGTGGGCCCTTTGCCCGCTATATGGCCTAACCTGACGGCACCAAGACGATCACAAGCGGCGTGTTTCAACTTCTCGTGGTAATCTGGCCTTGCTAAAGCCTCTCAGTCGTTATCCCAGTCTACTAAATCTTCCTGGTCCATGAGTGCCAGCTGCACGAATTGACGAATCCAGGCGGCTTGATTCGGTTCGAGTTCGCCCTCTTGACGCAGCAGATCTCCGATCCCCTGTCCGCCAGGGGCGTTGTTATTCAGTCGTAGGTTCTGACCCTGCATCGGCATCCTGTCGTTCTGTCGGTTAGCCCTCGGGCCTCTCCCTCTCCTATTGCCCCGGCCTCCGCGTCCCCCTCGTCGGTCTTCGTTCGCCGGCTGTGCTCCTCCGCGGCCAACAGCGGCAGCAGCTGGGGCACGCCGCGCCGCGCCCCTGGCCTGAGCTGGTGGCAGGCCACCCTCGATTCGAAGTACGAGAGGCCCTTCACGGGCGACAGCAGCTCTCCCGTTAGCCTGCTGTTGTTCTTGTTGCTGATGTTCAGCCCGACCTGGCCTTTGCCCTTGGACTTGTCCTCCCGCGGCCTCGGCAGGACCTGCGTTGTCTGGTTCATCGCGAGCTTCGTCACGGCCTACCCCTTCTAGTATCTCGAGGTGTTGCCCGTATTCGCCAGCTGGGATGTCGGCGTTACGTACCGCACCGCCACCAACGTAGCCAATGCCTACGTCGGCACCATCTCCGCCTTCAAGTTCCCATAACCTCATGAAACACCCGTTCACCTGTCCATTCGACTGGACGTTGAAGTGCTGATAGGGATTCGCAGGATCCAGCCAGGCGCTGCAGAGATAGCAGAAATGCGTCTGGCAGCGGAAACATCTCATATGGTTGCAGCCCTGTGTTTTCTGGCACGGCGAGGCACAGGTAGGACATGTCGTCGTGTGCATTCTCAGGTAGTCGAGCGAGGCCTTCTCTTCTTCTGTGATTTCCTCCTTCCTCTCCTTCGGAATGCAGTACTTGAATTCCCCATGCCAGGACTGTCCGCAACGCGAACAGAACGCGAAGCCACAATCCTCGCAAATAGATAGCAATTCCTTATTTGCGTCGAATTTCTTCTTCGTCTTTTCATCTAACTTTTCCGGAGCCCCCTCCGCGTCAGATTCTTCGTCGGAGCCTTCGGCAAATTCGAGACCTTCTGGCTTCTTGTGCTTCTTCGACCGAGCGGCCCCCTGACACCAGGCGCGGGGGCAGTAAACTGTATTCTTGTCCGACTCGAGCTCGTTCTTGTACTTCAGAGCAACGTAACGCTTGACTATTTGCTGGTCGAGAGGGATCTGCAGGAGTTCGCTAGGACTAATATAAGTCTTTGGTCTCCTTCTTTTCTTAGCAGAAGAACCTTGGCCAGCCGCTTCGCGCTTTTCCCGCTCCTGGGCGCACTTTGGCTCCAGACACTGAACCGCAGCAACGTCTCCTTCCGTGATAGCATTGTTGTAGAAGTCCTGGAGACACTGAACACAGAAGACATGACCACAATCCACCATCCTATAGCATGCGGAGCCTTTCTTGGGATCTGGTGCTATATATCAGTTTCGCACCTGGCCGAGAACAAATTGCAGGACATCTTACCTAGGCAGATCCCACAGTCAAAGGTCTCCTTTTCGAAAGCCTTTCTTTTAGCCTTGATATCATAATCAAGAATGGCGATCTTGTGCTCGGGGGGGACTTCTAAGGTGCCTTTGCCATCGACCAAGCCAAATATGTTGTCTGTGGATTGCTGGAGGTCGTCGATGTAAGCAAAGACGACCTGATCACGGCCAAGTTCCTCCCATAACCTTTCAGCATCATGCTCTAGTTTCCGGAGGACGTCTTCGGGAAGCCACGGGGGAGACGTTGCTATGCCGACTTTTGGGGGCTCCGTTTGTGGATATCCATCGGGAAGCGTTATGCGGACTTGCAGAGACGGCAAGTGGGATAACGACTGCGAGTCAACATTTGAGACCCCGGAGACTGTGATTTCCGGTGCCCCAGTTGGGGGTGTCGCCTCGCTCACGGCTGGGAAAAGTACCGTGAGAGGCTTCGTCAAGCTCACGGGAAGCTCGATAGACACGGTGTGAGAGTCCCGTTCGTCGACCTGCAGTTCGGGGTATATGGCAGTTAACGTCGAGAGTTCAACTTCGCGGGCATCATCCTCCTCCATAGTGACCTGACACTACCGTCTCTCATAAAGGAAAACCAGACGTGAAATTGAATCCGAAACCTTGTCCATGTGGCGATTCGGGTTGAGGCGTGGTTGTCGCTGAGATAAGCGTTTGTAGAGTGGTTAAAGAAGAACTGAAGTGATTTCGATTTGCCGCACTTCGTGTATGTCCATGAAAATTCTGGATTCCGTAGGTCTTAACAAGGTGTTTGCTGCACTTTAGTCTAGAACCTTGAACTCCAGGACCCCCGGAGCCATGGGTTTGGTAACGCGTACTTATAAGGTATACAAGGCTCGCACACCTATTACAGCAGGAAACTGGACGTGATTAGAAAGGCCGGTCCGCTCAATTGTTTAAGTTCCTATTTAGGGACACAGGAAGGCCACGTTTATACAAATTCATATAAGAATGTCCATAGGGTACTGTATTGACATGAGTGACGGGTGGCGGATATGACTCGAGCGGCGATCCTCCGCGCTCCTCCGACGATAAATGATAAGCAGGCGAATGAATTTGGTACGTACTACTGTAGGCTAATAGAATTGGCCTAGCTTCTTTTGAACTAGTGCAAAGTATTATGAGCAAGTATGTATGTAACGAGCACCCAAGCTGGCGCCACGCTTCCACCTCTGCACAGCCATAGAAGCCACAGTCAAGATTGACTAAATTCCATTGGGCAAAAGCTCCCCAGTCGTCGATCCCCACCATCGCTCCATCCCACTTTCCATCGCGTCTTCAACACCAACACCTCGATCTCCACTTTATTTAACTTCCCAAAGTTCATCTTTAGCACTTTGTTAGCCTTGCAAGAGAAGCTGCAGCAGTGCAGCCAACTTTAACAATTCAAATATGTCAGACTGAGCAGGATTCGCCTTGAAATTCACTCAGTGGACCATCGAGGCGCCATGATCCCATTGTGGCCATCAAAAGCTGCTAATGACGGTGCAGAGGGTGCAGAGGGTGCAGAGGTGGCCGATGCAGGCCAGGTACGAGTGGACGGCCCAGATACGGTAGTAGCCGATGTTGGACCCGGCACTCTAGTAGACGGCGCAGCCCCCAAGCCGAACTCTCGTCCTGTGCGACCTCAATTACAGCGGAACCAAATCCAGCCCAATCCGCCCGCTCAGACTCCCCCTCCTGCGACCAACCAGCCCAGTCAACCGCCCGACTCTCTCTCGCTGGCACAGCTAAGACGTATAGTATCCGAGATCCATGGGGCGGAAGCAATCGCCTACGATTTCGTCTACTCCGATACCGGGCCCCACGCCGAAGAGATCGACGAATGGTTCGTCTACCAGTTCTGGCAATGGGTTCGCCTGAATGCTGCTCAGAGGGCGTTCGAGGGTCAGTGGGAGCGGCTCGTCGGCGGGAAAGCCTCCGAAAGCCCATGGGAGGAAGCAAGCGCGGAGACTAGGACGAAATTCGTTCAGCAGGCCGTCGATGGTGTTTCATCGACCGAGCCTGCATTTCGTGCTAATGCCGTGGGGAGGCTCGTGTACCTTGTCTTAGGACGTTGGGCAGACACGGCCGGCCAGCCGGAGCTTCAGCTCGACAAATCGAAGATCCGTACTGTTGCCACCCAGGGCCAGCTGGATGCCATGAAATCTGACGTGAAAATGCTTGCTGAACTTGGCGGCATCCCCGTTATATGGACGGCCTTATGTGATGCATATGAGACCCTGCGGTATGTTGAGATCCAGGTTTGTGTATTCATTCATTGCTGATGCGCATACAGGGCCGATGAGCCTCTGAGGTTGCAAGGGATTTCGCCGCAGGAAGCACAGGACCTGCTTATAAATCTAATGACTATCATGTACATCTGCATTCAGGAGACTTTGAATGACCCAGCAGAACTGAATGAGGTACATGAGATACTACGTAAGTAGTCGCCCTTTACGGGATTTTCGCTAAGCTAATCGATCTGATCTTGTAGTGAGTCTAGAGCCTAATCTAGCAGTCTTTATGCTCACAGCTTCCGCAAGGCTGCGGTGGCAAGAAGGTAATATCATACCAATACCTCAGGTATGTTTCAGTACGTTCCCCTTATATCGGGTATCCTCACTGACCTCGGAAAGACCCTTCTGCTACTGTGGAAGTCAATCCTCTTGGTTTTCGGTGGGACCGATAAGATCGAAGAGACCAAGGAAGCTCTTAGGGAGAGTTCCGGGAATGACCAGAACAAGGAAATAATTACTGCATCACCACTAGACTATCATGTTTTCCGCCAAGAATTAACTTCCAAATACCCTGCCTACATACCTCCACAATCAGCGATACCCTTAGAAGCAGATAACACGTCCATCTTGCCACCATTACCAAATCATCCTACGAGGAATAACGGTTCAAATGGCATCCTTCCTGCTCCGCCTGGCACACAAAGTGGTGGAGCATCGATTCTACATCAGCCCGTCCACATTGCCACACCAGCTCCGTCGCCTCCTCCTTCTCCAGCAGTTGGCGGCAAAGGGGGGAAGAAACAGAATTACCAGACTAATCAGAACTTCCCGTTCATGTACCCACCCTTGGATGCTACTAGCAACAGCGCGGGAGGCAAGGGTGGGGCTGGTCTCCAGGACGCCCTAGTCGGTCGGAAATGGGAAGGCAGTGACGTGCCAGCTTCCATTCTCGAGGCTGGCGAGTTGTTCTCGAAACGCGTGCGGATGACTCGAGCAACAAGGCAGTTATGGGAGGAGCGTGAGAGGTTTCTCAAATTTGAGAGGGGTTGGGACCCGTCGGATGACGACATTGACGATCTTAACCTAGATTCTCTGTCTCCGGAAGACGACATCGATGATGATAAGCTGCTCGAGAAGATCGAGGAAAGAAGGGAAAAGGCCCAAGGGAGAGGGATCGATCGGGGCCCAAATCCAAACCTGGACGAGAGCATCGTGCGGCGCCTCGAAGCTGTCGAAACGTTCTATGTAAGCTACGCATTGCTAATTCTTGCCTGCTTTTGTTAACGCACGGTAGGAAGCCACTTTACCGCAGTTGCAGTCCCTAATTATCGTCCTTATGAAGGGCGTGCTCCAGAATGTAACTGCATGCATCACCCTTTCCGCCAACGGCCAGCAACACCCAGGCGTGCCAGGACCGGGTAATAATCCCCGTGTCAACGGCAACGGGCCTCCGTTAAACCGGTCTCACGATGGCAGTGCTGGCAACCATGGTTCGGCGGTCTCAGATAACAACGATCCGTCCCTGGAAGAATTGGATGCTGCAAGAAGCCGGGAGATTGAGTCCAAAGCTGCTACGGGTATCATTCTTCTCCTTCTCAAATGGCTCAAACTGTCTCGTGAGTGGCATAAGTCGGGTGTATCGCAATCTTTACTAACCGGATTTTATAGATATTTTAAAGTTTGAATATATGACACAGCTTCTCTTGGATTCAAATTATCTTCCATTAGTTCTGAAATTGTTTGCACATCAAGATATCCAACAGGCGGTCGACAGCAAAACGGACCGTGTTGAGCACAGGTAGGTTTAAGTATGCCGCGCTCTGCAGGGTTTAGACTTACAAGCGCCAGCTTCTTCTTCTTCTGCAACCACCGTGCGAACCCATCGAATAAGATGGTGAGGGAGCCGACAGAAATCGACAGTCCCGACGACGAAAGCGATGACCCAGTGGCACCACCGCCTATTAAGCGCAGGCGATCGCCGAGTCCCCAAATTCCGACCCAAGATGGCGAGCAGGCGGCTAACACGGAGGGTGAAGCACCCACACGCCCAGAAGTCGATGAACTCGGGTTACCTTTAAACCCACTGCCCAAGGAACCCATCACTGACTTCTCCCGCCGCAACTTCTTTGCCCTTATCAACTACTTACGTATCATGCAGAAGATCTGCAAAAACAAGTCTCACAGGAATCTGTTGCTTGTCCAATACAAGTCCTCAAACATCATACGGAAAACTCTCAAGATACCGCAACCGGAGCTG
Source organism: Monosporascus ibericus (assembly GCA_004154915.1). Classification (NCBI taxonomy): domain Eukaryota; kingdom Fungi; phylum Ascomycota; class Sordariomycetes; order Xylariales; genus Monosporascus; species Monosporascus ibericus. Next base: position 64,250 of record QJNU01000334.1, read on the forward strand.
CGGCTTTACACGCTGAAGCTTTTCAAGAATCAGGTGCCCTACTGCGGCCGCAAATGGAGGCAGAGTAACATGCGCGTCATTACGGCCGTGTATCTCCACTGCCGACCGGAGCTCCGTGACGAATGGCTTGCGGGTAGCGATGTGGATGCCGATATCGAGGAAGCGTTGCCGCTGGAGCAAGCGCTACGGAGCCTGACTCATTGGTTCAACGTGCGGAGACACCCAGAGCAGATGGCGCCGGAGATCAGGGCAGCACTCCAGGATGAACGGGACTTCTTCAAGAGGGAATTGGACAAGCTCGAGATCTGGAATGAAATCAACGGTGCTGGCGGCGAGAACGCGAACGGCGAGTGGGAAAATCCCCCCGGCGCCATGGCGGGATGGGGCTAGGGCTAGGAACATAGGATCGGTAAAGGGGCATCACTGGATGAGGAGATAGGGATTTTGCTCTGGACAAACAGGGCCTGTTGGAAACATCGTCGTTCCAGTATAGTTGTCTCAGACCGGATCGTACACTAGCAATTCCATTACGGTGATGCGTATATATGAATCTCGTCTTCCGTCTGAGTGTCGGAAACCGTAGGCAACCCCTTGGTAAGCCATATGCGCACCCGGTCTCCCTCAGTCGAGATGCTATATGGCCTATAGCTAGGTTGGGCCTGATAAGTCGGGTTCCTATTGAATGACAATCGTTGTGCACTTCTCTCAGGTAGAACCAAACGCCCAAGGTAGAATATCATGATTCGATCCACCCACTTGCTCCATGTTAGGCGCTCTCCGTCGAAACCCCTCTGCAGCTAGAGCATTAGACTAGTAGTTGGGGCGATGATGATAGGTCTTACGCCAAAATTACCTTACTGTAAGTAGTTGTGTCATCATAAAGCCCTCGAGCCTAACGAGACGGCTGGCGTTCTTTATTCTCTCTCGACTTTTCTTCTCCCTGTTGCTAGCCAAAATCAGCAGCTCTATCGGGCTAGCGGCTGAGCGTGATGGCCGCGCAGCGGATGGTGGCTCCGTGATGTAGATATCGATCGCTCGGCTCGGCGAGAGAAAGGCAGGTGGAGAGGTGGTCAGTATAGCCGAGGAGATCGGTCGGGCTTCATGGCTGCTGTCGGTAATGGAAATAGGATGATGGTCTGGCTCGCGACTGGCCCGTCTTCGAAAGAGATAGAGTTCCTCACCTTCCCGGAACCGGGAAGTTGTCGGCGAGGCTACAGAAAGGGAGGGACCGTACATCGACGACAGGAGTCGTTAGGAGGTTCTACATGTCAATTGCCCCGTCAATGATGGAAAAGGCTTGTAGCAGACAAGGTGATGGACTAAAAAGTTGATAGTGCCCCGAGCCATAACACACCCATTGACACTATCAACTATTTTGTCCACCACCTTAGCAGATACCTTAGGCTTGGGTATGTACGCAAATTCTGGTGTATGGTACTATGTCATGGCGATTCGAGAAGCATTAAATCGTTACGTCATTTCCTAGCGATAGTACCATCGAGCGCTGCAGGGCAGAGTCGCAGGTTGGAATCTCATGTAGGTCGACAAGGTTCTAGCGGACCGATTAGAACTAGAGAGACTACGACGGTCTCATTCTCATTAAAGTGTTCTAGAGAGATTAATATGAGCCTAGGACAGCTTGCTTGAGGAGAACGGCTTCGAGTTGGAGCATGAAGCATGCAGAGTAAGGAAAGCTAGTCGAAGTGGCGAAGACAATACGAAGGGGCATGGGAAAAGCTCAACTGCAATCTATTCAAGTTCACCCCTCTAAATAAACTGCCGCTACTTAGATGGTGGTTTCGCTGGCCGGGGTTCTATGCTCCCCTAGTTGCTCGCATCGTCGGGAGTTCTTCTGAGAAGACCTCTTAGAGTTGGTGGTCTGAAGCTACGCACTCTTCTGCGGGACGCACTGCATCTTGTTTTAGTAACGCGTGCTAATTAAGTTCTTATTGATATGGACCACTAGGCGAATACGTATTGCTATTTCATGGTCCGTTGCGTTGTCAATGTTTCACAAGATCGTCAGAGCATTAAACCTCTCGGGGACTAAGTCAGGTGCTCGAGCGATTGTTTAAGGGGGGATATGCGAAACATGGAACTACAACTCAGATTGCTAGGCCACCACCAAGCGATTCCAATTCTCGGGTTAGGAATGCTTTTGTAGAGGAAACACGTCCTTGTATTCTTTATTTCGAATTGTGCGCAAGTCGCTGTCATTAACCTCTCAGACGGACATGCTCGTATTAGCCGGCAGAAAACCTGATTGGCTTTCCTGAACAGGGTCGTCGGAGCTTCTCATGGCCGCCTGTACTTGAAAACCTGAGGTTTAAGGTGTACAGATGTTCAAGTACGTAATGCAACAGAGAAACACCCGAGTGTTGTGAGTGGCTGCAAGGGGGTTCCCTCTCCTCGATTATAGAATCCAGGGAGAGAAGCATATACCGAAAATTTGATAGCATCCCGCTTTCTCGCGCATCTGACGTCTGACTTAAGCTCATCCAGCACGGCACATCGTCGAGGCCTTCCTAGCTGGTAAACGACCGCATATCTGAGGCCGCCCATAGGTGCCACGGGTTTTATTCATACATGTCAATGCCAAGAACATACCGCGCAAGCGCTTTGAGGAGTCAGTCATGCACGCGCAGCCTGGAGCCCATAGGGCACCTAAAAGCGCGAAGGTAACCCATTCTTCGTCCCCGGACCGATAGGCACCAGTTTCCTCGCATCCCGGCCAGCCAGGCAGGCCATAGCCAGCACGACTGAGCCGTACCAGGTTGATAAGGGGGCAGGAGTGAGAGATCAGACCTAACACAGGAATGCACCAGGCCAAAAGCGTGTCGAGAACTGTCGAGCTGACACACCCCTAGATTTTCCCTCCACATGCCAAGGTCTCCATGCAGCGGACGACGTGTCGTTTATGCACTGAAAAACCTGTGAAGTTATCCTTCGTCAGAGGTGTGGCCCATGTAGGTGCGCCGGAGAAAGAAAGCGGGTTTGTCTCGTTCGGCACCAGAAAACAAGGTTTGAAAGACACCACGATGGGGCGTAGAAAACTTTCTGCCCGTGCCAATCGCGTCGTTCTATTATTCGGATCCCGGAGCCGTAACCTAACGCGCGCTCCCGTCGTAGCCTACGCCTCTTCGCCGGTGGGGGCACCCGTTCGATTTCGTGCCTTCATGGGAGCCAGGGGGGATGACACCGGCAGCCGAAAAAGACACGCTGGGGAAGTAGTATAGGAATAGGCGAGAGATATGTCAAGGGTTCCCAATTTCGCTTGGGAGTTAAGCGGAGACCCCTAGGTCGATTCCCGTCCTCAGCCCAGTCTGCGTTCCGTTACGATCAAGTATATGTGTCGTAATCAGAAGCTCAAGCTACTGTAAGCTTGTAGTCATGCTGAAGGCGCACCGCTTATGCCAGTGGATAGAGTATTGATTCGAGGCAAGGGAAGGCTATAGCTCGATAAGAAGACCCAGTGCCTGAGAGTGCGTGGGATAGCCGAGCCTGCTTCACGGACACGGCAAGGGACATACAACAGTAAAGAGCATGCAATATCGTTAAGTGTTGTAGTTCGTACCCAGCGGATTACTGCAGCACTTAGCCGCGATGGCCTACTTTACGTTATCTTTTACGCAACCAGGCATAAGAAGCTTGCCATAGACAACATCCAGTGGCGGTAGTTGCCTCCTCCGACCTGCTGCATTGCACGTCTCTCGCTAAGCAGACTTCTAACCGCCTGAATATTGTTATCATGCATCTGTGTGCCTTCGGATACCTAATATATGGAAGGGCTGAACTTGTTCCTGTCTCGTATGGGGGTGTGCATCAGTGTCTAAGCCACACGAGACCATGTAAGGCGCGATATGTCATGAAGTGTCTCTCGTGGAGAGGGTTGCAACTACTACTGTCATGTCATGTATTATGCTGTGCGATGCCCTCTCACCCGGGCCTTGCCGGCGTTTCTTGTATTCAATGCTTCTTGCAGAAACGGAGCAAAGGCATCGAGGGGATATCCTTGCCTGGCGGAGAGACAAGGGTCGCGAATTCCCGATCACGGAGAGCCGGGTTTGCGATTACGGCAGTTTCGTTTCAGGTGAAGTTGATGACGCCCACCGTTGACTCTTGCGTACGGCGGAGGGCTGTGGGTATTTTGAATCCTTAATTCATCCGGCATACGGCCGCTGCTAGACTACCCTGCCGTTTCACATGGGGAGCCGGCCGTTTATGACAGGAGGAAGACGAGCCCGCCGGGAGAATATGTCCGGGCGGTGGGGGGGCTGACGACGTGTGGTATGCGGCCGGGTGGTCCAAGATATTCGGGGCTGGTCGCAAGCAAGAGGCTGTGAGTTGCTGGGAGATCAGACACTTCGCGGGAGGTGACCTCCAACGAGCTGAGCCACAAAGCCCACGGTTCGGCGGGCTGTCGCCTGCGTTTCTACCGGAAGGCAGGCAATGTAGTGTAATGACCAATGTAATGGCAAGGCTTCGGCCGGGTTATTCGGACGAAGCCCTAGGCAGCCATAGCCTATCTAGGTACCTGGGTAGGCTTTCTCTTGTCCGGTCCTCCTTCACCTTGGGGGCCGCCCCGTGTCTTGCATACATGCCCATATATGGTCCTAGCTTCCCCCCTTTTGTTCGTGCTGAGGTATGTGCATAGTTGAAGGTGCATCTGTCAGATTTAGACTACGTTGAGCTTGGTGCACCCTACCTACCATCCGGAGTGCCTCCTATTCATTCGAACGCGAGGCTAAGACGATGGCGTAGACCTTACCACCGGGCTCCTGGGATCGGAGATTGCTGTGCGTCTCTGGGGTCTACTAATCAGTGCCCGGGCCGCACTTGCAAACCTACTAAGGCTGTCAAGGGACTCACTGAGAATGTTAAGGAACAGTTCTAGACTCGTATGGAAAGCACAGCACTATTCTAGCGCGACATTGTATCATCCACCCTAGGCGACGTAGAGTGGAGAGGAGGAGCCAAGGAGTTCATATGATGCTATACTGAAAGGGTCGGGGGGTTTGCGGGTTGCTGTTTCGAAACAGGCGGTTAGCAACTAGGCTGCTGGGATAGAACGCCCCTGACTTGTGCGAAGTTATGAACACCGTAGACAGCACGAAAGCAATGGAGTCCCCATAGATCAGGAGTACGTAATAACTTAGTCATGCAGGAATAGAACTAGAAGCATAACCCAAATCCAGAGTGAGCTAGGGGAGAGGTATGACATGGACTTGGAGCTGACGAGATGGGCCTTTGGACCTCAAGCGCTGGAAGGATATAGTGTTTTGCAAATACTTCTCGCAACCGTTACCTAAATGGTATGAATGGTGGAGGAAAGTGTGAATATGGGGCTTGTGACAGGGGCGTGCAAGCTGACAAAGCAGAATGAATATGATGATATAGAAGCGTAGAACAAAGTAAATATGTAGGGCTGTCCAAATATAAGGGGCTAGCGCACGACATTATCATCCCACACTACTTGACTGTTCAGCCCATTAGTGCAGGCTGGCGGAGCTGTCATTGATAGTCTGCGGGTAATGAGCCCGAGCTACATACCTATTAGGCTAGGGGCGATTTACGTACTCAGCAAGTTATCAGATCCATCACGCCGCACCCTGTTCCTTGTGGTAGTGTCAGCTTCGTCGATCTAGTGGAGATTTACGGTTACGGCCGGAGGTGACTATTACATGCCTACTATGTCGTACCTAGGCAACTTAATATGGTGATGTGCCGGATTGCTCAAGAGAAGATACGTGGTCAAAATACCTTTAATTCAATTGCCCAGCCATTTACAGTCCGCCGCATTATTCCAGCTGGTTCTTGTTCAATTTGAGTTCTCAAGTATTCTGTAATGCATGATTCACAAGGTCAAGTAACAGTCTCTGTTACCAATTGGGTCTGCTAACACAGCCCGAAATCTAGCGCCCGTCCTTTACATCATATTTAATTTCGCAACCGGGCAGTCGAACGGCCATAAACCCGCTATTGACATTGCTGCCAAGGGCCGCAGGTAGCGCATCGAGGTATCGCTACGGCTGTGCAGGCTCACGGCACTATCCACCTGATTCTCCATGAGCCCAGACGCCGGGGCCGTCTTCGCACTACATACAGCTATACCCCTGGCTATACTGTAGCTGCCATAAACTGCGGGATCGATATGCCAGATTGCGTGACGAATTTCTGGGCGTTTACCACTGGAGCGGTCAATGACCTCATAGATTCCCCCCGAACCTGGAACTTGGATGACAGAGGGGAGCTCGGGTCTCGATTATATCTCGTTACTCCCAGACTCCGCGCTGAGCTGGGTGAAACACGTGGGATTGCCGAAGATTGAGCCGGCCAGTGCTTTAGGTATGTACTAACTTGCACAAATGTGACGCTGGATGCTTTGTCTCAGCACCATCGCGTTCACCAATCCGGAAGGGTTATTCAGGAAGTCGAAGGCTTCGGTTAGGAGGCGATCTGTACGCCGGTACGCGCGGACGGGCGGGTCTACGCGGTCGAGGCCGCTAATGAAATCGGCAGGCCTAGAGAAAGGGAAAGAAGAAGAGGCGCGATTGCAGCAACGGTTTCGCGCCCACTGATCTGCTTCGAAGCACGTAAGGTCAGCGATCTGGCGGCCAATTGAGGCTAGGGCTTTTGAAGTGAAGCATGTTGAAAGAGCCAAAGAGCAACGCAGGTATCACAGCTAGACAACATGTTGATACTACCAAGCTTACAGACGGATATGCAGTGTTGGTTACCCAAACTTACAATCACCATATTTTCCTATGATATTCTATCGACTCTCGGTAATAGACACTCAGATTAAGACCTATGAGGAGTCGCTGTATAGGCAAATGTGCACTACGTAACTGTAGGATATATCGCCAATGCAGGTCAGGTCAAACTGCTGCTTGATACCCGAATCCTAAATCATTTCCGATTTCACGGGTACCTGCTTGTAGAACTCACCGGAGGACTTCACGTGAAGTCGGTTTTAGCTCTGGCATTAATTGCACGAATATTAAACCCTACCGCGGGAGGACCAGGAAACGTCACAGCGTGTCATCCGACTGCGAAGTACTGCCACTCGCCAGAATGATATTGTGTTTTCTATTAGTATATAAAGAGTCCCAAACTCTACACGTACGTATGTACTAGGTCGAAATCCAGGGCCTAGAAGCGTGTCCTTAGCGTCGTTCTCGACGGCGTATCGTTAGGCGTTGGACCCAGTAGTTAGATCGGATTCTAGAACACGTTGGAGACAACAGAATAGAAGAATGCACATACATTACGTTAGTATCCTTCAACGGTTCTACCACTCCTATGACGATCACGTCAGGTACGCCTCCATCGGGAGCCGCAAGATGCTAACCGTCTCAAGTTTCGCGCGAGAGGCTGCTGCTTACGAGAGCCGCGTAGAGTCCCTTGACTACTATGTACATCCCTGAATCCCTCGTTATCGGGTTTGCTCTGCCGACTGCTAGTCGTAAGAAAGAAAGCTATTTAAAGTGGGATGGCTCACCTCTAATGGGCCAACATTATAGCCACTTGCTACCATCACCTATTAAGTTGGTGTCTCCTTTACATGTGCGCACAGACAATTATGCCGGTTGGCTTTATATCTTCCGGTCCCTGCCGAATTCGATATCGTGAGAGGAGGCGTACATACATAGGCATAGATATATGCTGGCTAATCAGCTAAACGGGTGTTCATATTTGTAGGGGTGTAAGACGGAAGAAAGTTGAATAGCCTATATTTAATCAGCTGGATATGTGCATAAGCGGTTTATAGAAATCTGATAATGACGCATACATGCTTACCTACGTAGGATACCTGCATATCTCGTACTCTTACTAGGTAATCTTCAGTTGGGCTTGCACGGGGTGCTAGCCGATACGCCGATATGCAGGTACATCTACTCACTCCGTCATCCACTCGACCCGTTAATTTAAGCCTGCCGCTGCAGGCTCTGCACCATCCCTTTCTCATCTTCCTGTCTCCAACACCAAGTAAGATTTCGCATTGGAATGTCCAATACGCTGCGTAATATTTTGCCTTCGACTTTCTAACATGCTGGACAGCTTATGCTATCATGACTAAAGGTAACCTCGAAATGCCCTTATTGGAGGGAAAACCGCAATACGGGAGTCTCGAGCAAGACACCACTCACCTAAGGAGTCACGAGACGTACATACTTAATGTATGGCTGTGACTTTCCGCGTTCATGTTCTCTCCATCAATGAACGAGGGACTCTCGGCCTGACAAGGTATTAGACTTAATGAGTTCCACAGCTTCTATGAAACCGTTTTCGAACTTCTCGGCGTTCTTTTCCCCAGACTTGCAAGACGGGAATGACTTGAGTCGTCGGCCCGCTTTGTTATATGAGGCGTACGCGGCGTATAGGCGACGCCTCGGAGAATGATGAAGGAAGGGTTCTCGTTGTCTCCACAGCTCCCGCCTTCTGCCGATTTGCGCGCTTCAACCCGCAATGTCCACAGGGCAATCCGTAAATTTGTTATCCCGGCGGTCACCCCGGAGCCGTACTCGTCACTATGCGCAAGGCTTTCACCCTTCATTTGCGCTGGCGCCGTTGTCGACAACTGGGAATATGCTCGGTGGGATTCTGATCTCCTGTTGCGCAGCCGTCCAGACCCTTGTCGCTCGCCAGATCCCCCATGATGAAACCATGGGCTGGTTTGCACCTTGGCCGCAAAAGCACCCTACCAATTTATAGGTAGTACATTCTACCCCGTATGTACACTTTATTCCCTATACTTACCTGCCCTCGCTGGTTTGGTCGGTATAGCTCACACGGTCATCAATCTGTCGAGGATGAGACACGTTGCTCTGGCTGCTGGCACACGCCTTACGCGATTCGTCTTGCCCTCCGGGGTTTCTAGAGTTTCTGGGTCTAGTGCTTTCCTCGGGCTTCACTGAAGATTGAGGTCATACGAGGGGTTGTCGACGGATTCTCTGATGCATTGCTCCTCGTCCCCACTATTGATCCTTATGATCATATGCCGTCCGTTATTAACAGCGCCGATGCTCTTCTAAACGGAGCCGCCGTGAAAAGGGAAAAAGAGTGAGGGATAATAACCACCACTAAGATCTCCTTCCAGGAATCCAGGTGCAGGACAGAGCACGCCTGGGATTGTGTCTCTGTTGAAGTATTTTGCTTCCTATCTTGACCTTGTCTATGTTACATCGAGCCCCACTATGATCTGTGGGTAACACATCATATCAGCCTACGGCTCGTTCGGCGCAACTTTCCACAAGCCCCAGGGTTGGAAAGTTCTAATAGACATAACGCTACTCTGTTTTGCATAACGGTGCCCGATCTTATGCCAACGGCTCGGTACTCCGTAGACGGTCACTTCGCGCAAAGCCATACCAGCCCCCGGCATCTTCCGCACTAATGATGTTTAACAAGTCAAATCCACAAGGAACCGCAGTCTGGCGCACAAGCTTTTACGTTTAGGAGGCTCCTCTTGTACATACTGCCTGCGTGTAATCCTCAGCGAACATATCATCTGACAATGTTGCTACTTGGTTTTTGCAATCACGCTTGGATGTCGTGGCTTCAATCTTAGCGATCTCGTTAGATGGTGTCGACGATGGTGTGGACGATGGCGTGGACGTCCACAGTCCGCGTAGGCAAAACATTCGAGGCCCCCAAAAGGGTACGTACATGGCACCTAGCTAGTCGCCGGCAAGGAAGATCAAAAGATCTTCCCCTATACCCCTGTAGCCAATGCCGGGGTCAGGCATCATTAGTCGATACCCCTTGCTCGCTGCTTGCTCCCCACCATTCGAGAGCCTGCTTCACTGCCGATTTGGAAGTACTACTCGGTGTCCCTCTCGCATTCTCCCCGCAGAATCAGAGGAAGCACACCCACCCAGAAAAGTCGACCTTCCTATTGGCCTAACCATGTAACAGGCTTTTCATCTCTTGGATTTCTCGACAACGGTCATGGGTACATCCGTAGTACTCCAGCTGAGCTAATGTAGTGAAGAACCAATGGCGGCTTCCCAGCTTTCCAGTTGGGTTAGTATGCGCTCCCTGTTCTGTCCTCCTCCGATATCTGACTGTCCTACGTCAGGCACCGCTCCGTCTCTCAGATCAGAGCGGCTGGCAGTTGTTATGTTGCTTCACTCTTTGTCTCGTCTTTCTGTTCATGTTAGGTTCACCTAGTCCCAATACGAGAGCGCGTAGCTACCTCTTCAGCACAGCTCCTCAAAATAGCATCAACAGACTCCAAATATTTATATTGTAATTTCTCAGTTAGCCCCTTCATCTCTTTCTAGTGAGAGCTCCTGCCTTGATATCCGTCCTCTCGGCCGGGAGGCTACCGTGGCAAGGGTCCTTCTTATGGCCGTTCAGCAGGACACGGCATTAGCCATTCAGCCGAGATCCCACTGGTCAAAATTCAGTTAGCATAGGCACTGGTACCGCTTTATAAGTTTTATAGGCAAAGGTACATGGCTGGGCTTTTCTAGAATGATGTCTTTTCACATTAATACCCGGGGCTTCGAGGGTGTGGGTAGCCCAACTCGCCTTAAACCGGGTGCCCCGTCCTTATTCAACCTTCGACCATATTGGGTCAGATACCGTCTTCAGACTACCTTCATCACTTTGAACTATCTCCGAATCCCCACTGCAGCTTGTGCAGACCCTTGTCTCTCATGCGGAGCCAGTCTGAACATTTCTCCGGAAGGGGGGCGCTATAATTTGGTATTGATTCCACCTCTGCGGTCCTCGAGCGCAAGGGTTACTGTCAGGGACAGCCGGCTCCAACCAGGCATAGCCTTCGAGGTCCAGTACATAACTGGACCTATCCATACCAGGGTTACTTGAGGCAACTGACCCCACTGGAAGAACATTTGAGGAACCGCAAACTTATACTCGACTCACCCTAAAAAGGAGGGGGGCTACGCCCGAAGCATCTCCTTCCCAACCCTCTATTTGACTCCGCCTCATGGTCGACGACATCATCAAGGCTTGACACACTCTCGTATATCATTCTGCTTATACTAACAAGGGCTTATGAGCTTATAGACTCGCAGTACGCCGTCTCCGGCCTTCGATTTTACGACCAGCTTGGACTATCTGGAAAGCGTGCATTGATGAGTCGATCATAGTCTGGAAATAGCAATTTCTTCCGGCATATATCGAGAGTGGAGCTCTGTTTGATTGATAGCGCCCGGTCTGGACGTATAAGATAGCCCGAAGAACACGCGGTTCTGTCGCCTCGCTACATCGTACCGACATTGGAAATCGGACAGCCCTTCACGTCATTGCCCTTGGCCTCATCCACCCTTTGGAGATATACTATCGATCTTTCTCACCACGACAGTACAACCCTGGAATCTGGTTAACCCAACTTTTCCCAGCATTAAGCTTCGTTGTCAGACCGCAGCCAAACCTCAGTCATCTTGTTGCACCCTTGGCCAGCACTCCACGGAATTTCTAGCTGCAGCACCTTTCAGCGAGCTTGACTTGCATTTCAACACTACTCCTTTACATCACTTACAACCGGAATCACCACGTTCCCAATGCTCGTAACTAGGCAATGTGAATCGGAGCAAAACCCCTGGTCTAGCAGATTTGAGGCCCTCTTCAATAAAGCCACAAGCCCACGCATGTCGAGCTTCAGCGGTCCGTTGTCGACACAGCCTGATTGGCACGGGCTTTATTCATTTCTACCCCAGGGGGAAAACAACGTATTCGCACAATCATTCGAGCCAATAGCAGGGTCGACCACCAATAGTAATGCCACGGCACAACAGCGCCAAGAAAGCGAGCAAGAGGACGCTCCAGGCGGCCAGAACCGGCCGAGCCTGGACGGCCCGGCGTCAGACACAGGTGACAGCCGGACCCTCGATCCTTTAGGTCCGCGGCGACCCAAAGTAGAGTCGCCGTCGCAAAAATCCGCAGAAACGCGGGACTCGACGTATTCCATCAAGGCTGAGCCAGCACAGGATGACACTTTGGCATCGACAGATACCCCTGGACTAGCGCGTGGACCAAACCCCAGGGAATCCGCTATAGCGGCAGAACGAGGACAAGTTATTTCTACGAATCAGGGCGGGAACGAAAACGCAGTCGTGGAAAAGGAGGAAGATGATGATGTGTTGGAAGATGATGAGATGGTCGAGGCTGAGGGGGAACAACCCTGCCGGCCACAAACTGCGGCTGAACGAACAGCTGCCCGTAGAAAAATGAAGCGGTTCAGGTAAGGGCAACTTTCAGGCCGGCGAATTGCTGTGCTGACCTTTGATAGACTCACCCATCAGCAAACTCGATTTCTTATGAGCGAGTTCGCAAAGCAGCCGCACCCGGACGCTGCGCACCGAGAAAGGCTGTCGCGCGAGATCCCGGGTTTAAGCCCGAGACAAGTCCAGGTCTGGTTCCAGAATAGGTAGGTACGCCTGAATCCCCGGATCTTGAGGAGTTATCTAAGCCGTTACAGGAGAGCCAAAATCAAGAGGCTGACGGCTGATGATCGAGATCGAATGATTAAGATGCGGGCAGTCCCTGACGACTTCGACAACGTCCAGGCTTTACACTCTCCCTATGGTGCGGTTCACGCGCTCGGAACGCCATTGTCATCTCCAGCGGAGTTTAATAATTCTCCGTATTCGGATCACCTAATGCGGCCCTTGATGGTGGACACGGTGCGAAGAGGCGGCGACGATCATATGTCCCCTACGGCGCTGAATCCATCTTTTGGAGGCATTGGCTTCACCCCTTCGGGAGCGATGGGAAGTACAGACATATTATCGCCTTTATCACCCGCCACGACTGATCGAGGCTACTATTCCGGCCATCTCACGAGTCCTCTGGGTCCCAGTCAAAGATCTTCAAATCTTTTCGCACGGCAAAATAACCTCGACACAGGGTCGCAAATGCATTCCCAAACACGACAACCCGCTCGGCCTATTCAACCGCTTCATCTCAGAGACACGATGTCAAGGTCAAGGCCAGAAAATCTGCAATCTCCTCTGCGGTCCAGCATGTCCTGGAAAGGCGATTCTATTGATTATTCAAGTTACGCAAGTAGTAGTGAGGTTTCAAGTATCCCTGGGAGGTATCAGTCCGTCTACCAGCCCGAGCATATGGGCAACAATGCTGGGGGTGGGCTGAGTTACGAATCCGACTCGTACTCAAGTAAGTGGCCCCCCTTTTAACCCTTATATCAACATGAAATTTTTGAATTAACGTTATGAAGGTGCCGGGCTACAATCCTCTCCCACGAACATCAACTACTCGAGCGTACAAGCACCGACACTACAGCAACCGCAGCACAATCGATCACGCTTACGGGCTGCTTCCGCCAATCTCCCCTTAGGACTCGACTTAAGGCACCACCAGTACCGACCTGGCCATGGTCTTCAGCCTTCCAACCATTCGTCAACCCCTCGAGCCGCATCGACTAGCCCGTATGGAAATCCCAATACATATACGACTGGCTATCCTTCAGCTCCCCTGACAGCGCCGGTCGATTTCTCGCTCCCTAGGACGCCAAGCGTAAGGACGTCAGTGCCAGACTATTCGCCACCTCAGATGAGTGCACCGATCGCACCTCCGCAGGATTTCACGGCTGCTCTCCACGGTAACATGGGCAGCCCCCACGCCAGGACTCCAATGAGGGACAGTTTTGGGGGCGGTCCGTTACGTTAGGTCTAGCGCAAGGCAACAGGAGAGAAGTGACTACTATCTTCGAGAAGCTCTTGGCGGGTCTGCAGCAAGGCTAAAGTGCGGACGGAGCTCGCTTAGACTCTCTCAAAGTCATCATAATAATGCCGGGATAAAATCGCAGTCGCACGGGCACACAACCTGAGAGGGGGTTCGATTCCCGGTGGTGAGAGCAACACTGGGGATACGAGGACATATCCTCGACCCCTTTCGAGTACAGCCGTCAAAATTACGAGACGGACTCCGGTATTAGCGTTAGCCAGCGCATGGAGAGTCTCCGGAAGACGATCCAGAAGCTTGAGCCGGCCGACGTGAACATTGCGGCCGGTCTGGTTGACACGTCTCCTTCGTGTACATCCTTTGTTCATATTTGCAAGAAGAACGGTGGAATAAAATTCGAATGATCGAGGAGCCACCATCATCTACTGGATAGCACACTTTCCTCTTCTTCCATAACATATACTTGCTTCTTACATGGTCCCCCATTATTTGTCTGTTATTATATACCCGCATTTTGCATACCTTCATCTTTATATTCTTCTCTGACGGTACATTGCATTACATTTGCATCTTACAGAATGGCCAGACCGCAAACGTAGTCTGGCTCAGTTGGGTTTATTATGCTTTTGGTTTATAGCAGCAACCGGGGGAGGTTCCGGACCATATTGATCTGCCCCGGGGGAAAAGTATAGGAAAAATACAGGAAAACGGGTACGACGGATATGACCATGGCCATGATGACGATTTCGAAATCCCTAGGGAGTTCGAACTTGCTTCCTTGCTAGAGGAGACTCCGTACAGGCTTGGGTGTTTGTACATAAGACTGCGATTACGCCTGGCATACTAGATATCAATCCGATCCCCTGAGCCGGCATCTGAGGGAGAGCTGGCTGATGGGATAATGAACTAGTATCCGCTGGTGTTCCACTCTTCTCTTGCTCCTCCTCCTGCTCCGACTCTTCTAGGCGCGACTGGTATGTGGTATCCGGGGACCCTTGTGTTTATGAGAGCTCGCAGTTGTTTCTCTATTCCACCATGGGGAACTTTGTGACGACCTTCGCTACGTTCTAAGCATCTAGAAGGCGGCGTTTCTCTCAGCGCTTTTATCGTGTCGACGGACACTCTAGGCACCACATTATCACTCGAACAGAATGATATATCGGTCTCCATTCGAAGTAAAAACTCCACGGCGATAACGAGGTCAGAGATCACGCCCCCTGAATAAGCCTAGGCCAACTAATCGCTACCATGCCATCATACTGCAACTGGATATCCGACCCATCGAGCCGAGTAGCGGGTCCATCTGTCGGAATGCAACGCCGAGAACGAAGACCCTCGCAATCGACAATACATGCTCTCATAATTCTCCGAACACGTTCTGCGGTCTTTGAACCGGTTTTCAAGCGCCTTGCGACGCAACGCCGAGGTACTTTCGTCCACACGATCCGACCAAAATCCTCTCATCGGGGACTGAGCTGCACCGGTGACGTACCAGGTCTCTTTTTTTCTTTCTTCTTTTTAACCTACCCCTGTAGAGATATAATTCATGGGCCGTTCTGCTGTAGCGATGTACCGACGCACCCCAAGCTGCCGGTGGGTCCCGAATTGTCAGCAACTACCGTCCTCCCCAAAGGGGCAACCTCGGAGCTGGGAGATTCCTGACTGCGGATGTCACCCACGTCATGCCAGTTTGGGTCCCTGGGATTGCCGTGCGGCTTGCGGCACCCGAGAGGGGGGACGCCGGCCACACGGCTCTCGCACCTGTCCCCGCTGCGCAGGCCTCGAGAGCTGATAACCAGCTGCATGGCGTGTGACACCGAACTCTAATCTCTAACTACGCGGGAGGTCCTGATGACGGCGACTGTCGTGCTTCGTGCTATCGTTACACTTCCAGCTAGCGGGCGACCGGTTACCTCGCGGCAGTGGGACCAAACCCGCGGCTGGGATTATCTTCGTTTGTGAAGAGACACCGGCAGGAGTCATTTCCGATACCCATCGCTCATTGGTTCCAAGCATCTCCTCTGGTGGCTTTGGGTCTCGTCGAGGGAGGTCACACATTATACTGGGCACCGTTATCAGATCACTGGGGATGCGTGCTGTGACCGCGGTTTGCCTATAGAGTCCTTGCCGGTAACTGGGCCCGAGCGTCCCGTCTTAGAGCGTCAGCGGTAGGATTATGTGACAGATGCTCAGCGACGCATAATTCCGCCTAGCGCCTCGTTTAGGTGTATACTACTGCCGTATAACTTATTCGAATATAGAAGAACCCCTACCACGGTCAGACCGCCGGGCCGTTGGGTACTTCGCAGCTACGTAACAGTTAGACTGAGGGTCTAGGCTCTAGTGATTGGACCGGCGGCCCCCAGATACCTGTCGCCCGTGACGTGTGACGAAGCCACGCGCGAAACCCGAGTCGCAGTGAGTATCGAAAACTGGATTATCGCATACAATGCAGGTACCGTTACTACCCGAAGCATCCTCCCTATCCTTCTACGGCATGCGATACTCGGAAGCCACCTAAGCCGGTTATATGAAGAATGCACAGACCGGGAACCAAAGGGGACAGCCAATTACCTATTTCAAATTTTGAGGATAGTTTACTTCACTAAGCTTTCGAGAGTCAAACCTGAGTCACATGAATACGGCTCAGCACTTTCCGTCAAACCACGCATTCCATTTATCTCGGCCCAACTCACCGGGTGATGTACAATCGGCCTGTTCCAGAGTGAGGCGGACGGAGTACGAACAGGTTCGCGACATCGATTTGAGACTCGGGCGATCCATATCATGCAGCTGGCCGTAGGATTGCCGCGTAGTTCTGTATCTATAAAACTTTTTTTCTTATTAAGCCAAGAGGGGCCCCTCTTCAGGGTCTTGCCGGACCCCGACCTTGCCCCCACCTCTTCCCGCATCCCTTGACGTTGCCGTTGACAGCTTGTAAGTACTGATTGCTGGTCGCAGGGGGGAAGACAGGGGAGCCGCCAAGGGCACGTACCGTCACTGGCTCTGATCATAATACCGGCAGTTGACCCACCTCTGCCTACCTGTATAGTCAACTACGACAGTGTTTTGCTTCCCATCTGCTTTGGGTGAGTGGCCTGAGCAGTCTCTGTTTTTAACTTGAACAGAAGGGAGCTTACCCTGATTCAGATTCTTGGTGGAGTTACAGCCCTCGACTGCCGCCTGCCGATGCTAGCGACATGGACACCCATGACTCGGGCGCTGTCCCCGATTTCCTGGGACCAACCGAGTACATTTCCCGTGCCAGGTTGCTCTTGGGCTTCGTGCCGGGATCAGTCCCAACTCCAGGCACTTGGTGCAATGTCACCACCAACAGGGGGCTTTTCCATTTTGAATCGGCACGCGATGTTGCCATTGGCTGTATTCGCGTAGGGAACTTCGATTTCAATTAATGGTTCAAGGCCTAGCGGAGTTTCAAGCGTTCCAAGCTAACCAACAACCAACGGGGATGGCTGGAGTTTTCATTGGATTTTGGACGGATTGCTGTAATGTAGCGTTCTGGACTTACTGCGAGCTTCGGAAAACGTGGACGCAGTTGCTGAAACGGAAGCTGTCGGTGATGCCAGGAGAGCAAAGGAAGTAGGGCCAGCGTTTATGGCGAGATCTGGAGCTTAGTTTTCTTCTGAATCCATCGGAATTTCTCACCAAGAGTTCACGCTCGGAACGGCCAGATGAATATCGATGGTGACTTGGGATGTTATCGGCGCCATGTCGTTTCCATGATGAGTCAATATCTTCAGGACGAGTCACCAGGATGTTCTCGCTTTTGGGGACACAATCACAATGCTCGTCGAGACCAGAAGGCTGCCAACGTCGAAGGAAGCTCAGGGAAGGGAGGGGAAGCGGCAATGCACTTCGCCCTTAACAGGTTCAGGATTTGCGTCTGCTTGTTGGCTCCTTCTTGCGGCTCGTTCTGCCCGGATTTGATCTTGGGTCTCAAGATCCCATGTTTTGGCTTGGCGCTTCCGGTTTCGCTCAAGCCGCTTAGCCTTCTTTTTCTCATTCCTGCTCAGAGGCCTTGTAATCTCCTCTGGAATTTCATGATAGCCAATGGTGGTTAACTGTTTCAACTTGCGACATATCCCATCCTTGAGCGTCGTTGAATTGCAACCGCGGGCGGC
>QJNU01000335.1:0-81895 GCA_004154915.1 Monosporascus ibericus
TAACACTGGGCGTAGATGACAATCTTGCACTATGACTGAACCAGCTGTTGCCTCCAGAGTACCGGCGCCAACAACTGAGGGGGTGTGTCAGATAAGTAGCGTAACAAGTGCGCACTTATAAATACAGTCTTTTGGTGCAGTTGCTACGCAACACGTAGCGCACCCCATATACGGAAAGGTCACCTACTGATCGGCCCATACATGTTCCGTGGCTAAGTTACTTAACGCTGTACGCGTGCAATAGTATACGTATCTAGCCTAATATAACAACATAACTAAGGTCCTTTATATCTAATAATTAAAAGTTTTATTTACTTAATTTGCGTAAATATTAACGTCCCACACAAGTAAATCGGTCACACAAGTAAGTCGGTCACTTTTTGAATACTTTCAATTCTTCATCTTTAATCGCCCATTCTTTAATACCAACATTATGGAACGCCTTACAAAAGAAGCTAGAATAAATCTAGCCGTCCAAGCAAGAAAAAGAAACCCGAAGCTTAGTTTTAAACGGCTTGGTTTTATATACGAAGTAACCTTATCTATATTACAAAACCGATTTAACGGCAAACCTTCCCGAACCGATACTCCTTCCATTTTGCGAAAATTAACGCCGACCGAAAAAAACTCGATTATTGACCGAATCCTTAACCTAAATGCGCGAGCGTTTCCTGTCCGGCTTCAGCATGTTGAAAATATGGCCAATATATTACTTGCCTAGCGCGTCGCGGAACGCGTCGGAGTTAACTGGGCGTCGAACTTTGTTAGACGGCAAAAAAAACTCCAGACGCGTTTAAATCGAAAGATCGATTATTAAAGGGTATTATGTAAAGATCCAAAAGTATTTCGTAAATGGTTTAAACTTATTCGGGCTACAATCGCAAAATACGGCATTATAAAAAAGGATATTTACAACTTCGACGAAACAGGCTTTTTGATAGGACTTTTGATAGCATGCAGCATGGTAATTATAAGTGCTAAAAAACGTGGAAAACCTAGATAAGCGCAACAAAGTAATCGGGAATAGGTTATAATTATACAGGTTATTAATTCGCAAAGTTAAGTTGTACCGCCATTTATTATTTTGGCAGGAAAAACCCACCTTAGTTCCTAGTATCGCGATAATCCATTACCAGCCGATTAGAAAGTCGGTATTAATCATAATGGCTGGATAATAAACGAATTAGGTTTAAAATAAATCCAGCATTTCGATAAATATATTCGAACGCGTACGAAAGGAACGAAACGCTTTCTTATCCTCGACGGCTACGAAAATTACCATTTAATGGAATTCGAAGAATATTGTGCGAATAACGGCATTATTACGTTTTGCATGCCCCCCTATTCTTCCTATCGGCTTTAACCTTTTAACGTATCTTGTTTTTCCGTTTTAAAGCGTACGTATACGCTTTATATCGAAAATCTAATATGACGCTACTATACCTACGTCGCGAAAAAAGATTTCCTTGCCGGTTTCCACGACGCGTTTAAAACCGTTATGACGTCCGACAATATCAAAGCTGGATTCGCAAAAGCTGGGCTTATTCCATTCGATTTTAATAACGTCCTTTCCGAATTAAAAATTCCTCCAGCTGTACCTACGCCGACCGTCTCCCTACTTACTTCCTTCGGTTCCATACGTTCCCCTCCCGCGAAAACCTTTCGAAATATCTAAGAAACAAAAAGACGGGGGCGTTATTTGCAGAAAAAGATCAGGAATTATTAGGGAAGCTCGCCGACAAAGATGGTTAAATCGGTTAATCTTTTAACCAAAAGTAACTTATTGCTATTGCACGAAGTTACGCTTTTTCGGGAAGAAACAGCCCAATTACGCGAAACCAACCATCTTCTTAGCAAACGTCGGAAGACCAAAAATAAACGTCTTCAAGAAGGAGAAACACTTATTATATAAGAAGGACAAGCTTTTCTAGCCGCAAAGGAAAGGGGTAGTGAAAAAAGGCAGCCAACAGCGGCTGAAGGTAGTCGTCGCAAAAGGGTTGAAACGAAGGAACGGAAGTGTGGCGTTTGCGGCAAGCCTGGACATAATGCGCGTACTTGTGAAGAAGCTGTAAATACGTCTAGCGAAGAAGAATCCGATTAATTTGAATCAATTGGATGTGTTGTGGTTAAGTTATTTGGATTGATTGTTATGAGGTGCGAAAAAGTGACCGACTTACTTGTGTGACCGACTTACTTGTGTGGGACGTTAACTGATTAGCTATTATTAAAACGATATAAGTTATATATTAATAAAAATTATTAATATACTTTAATAATAATAATGGTAATCGTATAATCGGTATCCTAAATTATTTACTAAGGACTTAAGGATTAAAACCGTTTTAAAGGCGAATTTTAATTTAAAGCGTATACGTTTAATATTTAAGATTTTATCGATCTTAATTAATTATGTTTATAACTTATTAAACTTATAAAACCCGATATAACTTTATATCCGAAAAAACAAATTTATTTTTAAACGTAAAATAATACCTTAATTTTTAATAATATATTCGAAAATATTAACCTTATAAATTATTTTACGAACGTTTTTAAGATAACAACCGAAAATAAATAAGTTTATAATTAAGAATTTATAACATATATTTATAAAAATTAAAAATACGATATTTTCCGTAAAGGTATTAACGATTTTACGAAATAAGTCCTAAAATCTGTATTTCTAACGATTAAAGGAATAAATTTTCTTTTAAAGAAAAACCTACGAAAGTAATACGTTAAGCTAGTTAAGTCCGGCAAGGTGTACGACGGTAAGTTACTAATTAATACCTAACGAAAATACCGCAAAAAGTTAAAGTAAATTTCGAAATTTGGTAAAAAGCTAAACGAATAAATCGTAAGATAATAAAAGATTATGGCCTAAAGGTAATAATATAATATCTTAAAAACGAATATAATGATTATATAAGTTAACGACTTATATATAACTTTGATTTTTATCGTAAAAACTTAAATAATAACTTTTTAAATAATAAAAAGAGTAGAAATCGATAATAATACGATTAATTATTAAAAGGTAATAATTAACCTTTTAAATTACTAAGTTATAACTTATTAATTATTTATATCAAAAAACGTTAAAATAACGTTTTTTACGTTTTACGGAACTTTTGCGGATTTTATTAATTAAGATAACCCCGATTAAGAAAAAATTAAACCTATTAACCTTTAACTACGAAAAAGAATTCCGGTATAAATACCAAAACGAAATAATTATAAAAATTTTTATACGGATCGAAACGTTAATAAATAAAAACGTTAAAAATTAAATACATAAGGTATACGGTATAAAACATACTTAAGTAATTATTATAAACTAACTTAATATTTTTATACATTTTTTAATAAAACTTTAAAAAGTTTCCGATTTAACGAAAGTTTAAAATTATTCGTTTAAAGCCGAATAATTACCGTTTAATCTTTAAAGGAAAAAATTAACCGTTTATCGAAAATTATGAAAAAATTAATTATAAAAATAAATTAACTTTTTAAAAAAATAAAATAAATTTTAACGTACTTTTTAATTATTAATTAACGTAACGTTATAAACGTTTCGTTTTATTCTTTAAAAATTTTATACATTTTGGATTTAAAATTTACGATATATATTTTTAACCTTATTAGTAAGTTTTTAAATTTTAAATTAACCGTATAAGATAACGAAATATACGTAAATAATAACTTCGTCCAGATTAAAAGGTACGAAAAAGTTAATATATTATTTTAAAGCCTTAACGGTACAAAAACGTTCCGGCTTTATAATATAACCTATTACGAAAAATTCGTATATAACCTACTATTATTCCGATAATTCCGGAAAAAAGATTATTAATAAAATAATTAAAAAAATTAATAATTATATTCGAAATAAATATAATTAAGTTATAATTACGTTAATAATTAAGTTTAATTAATTATTTATCGAAAATATTAACGTAATTACCTTTTATGCAGCCTTTATAACTTATAAATAAAACGTTAATTTATAAACGAAAAAGTTATTACGCATAAATAACGGTATTATATAATATTTATACTTAAGTTATTTAAATCCCGAAATAAATATTTAATTATAATCTTATATTAAATAAATCCAAATAAAAAATTTTATAATAATCGAATATTAAATATATAATAAAATAAAGGCGAAAAAAATAAATACGTTACGAATTTCGAAAAAAAATATTTTAATTAGGCCAGAAAATCGCCGTCGATTTTATTAACTTCGAAAAAAAACTTTAAAAAATATAAATACGTTATATTCGTTACTAATAAATATTTAAGCTTTATTTAAAATATTTACTTAAAAAACCGAAAATAAAATATATTAATTATAACGTTTTAATACTTCTTAAAAGTTTTAAAAAATTAAAATAAGGCTTTCTTATAAATAATCGAATACGATAACGAAATTTTAAAAAGTTATTAATTTTAAAATATATTTTAATTATTTTCTTTTAATATTAAATTTAAGCCCTTTATATTATATATTTAGGCCTAAAACGGAAAGGCAAAACGTTTAAAGGGTATAATTAAGGAAAAAATAATTACGCTACGAAATGGCGTTAAATTATTAACGTTTTTAATCGTATATATTTTTAAAACGGCAATATATTTATATAACCGTACCTTTAAATACTTTCTTTTTTAGCAAATGTTATATAAAATTTATTATATTTACTTAATATATAAAAATAGTATTATAATACTTAATTTAAAGTTTTAAAAGGCTTATTTACGTACTTATAATTATATGGCCTACGTTATAACGATTATTGTTATAAAAAAAAATTAAATTTTAAAGCATAAATTAACTTTTTCGTCCGTTACCGATTAATAAATATTTATAAGGTTTAAAATTTATTAACGAATAAAGTTATTGCTATTTAAAAAGTATAATTTAACGAAAAAACTACCTTTTTTAATAATATTAAAAACCTTAAAAATAATTTCCTTTATATTACGGAAAACGAATTATAAATTTTGTTCCGATAAATAAAAATATTTAATTAAATTAATAGTTATTTAATATATATTTTTAAAAAAAAAACTTAAATAAGATTTAATTACCGGTTAAATCGAAAAAATAATTTTAAGGTAATATAAGCGAAAAAGACGTACGGAATAAAAAAAAATAAGTTTATTTACATAAAATTAATTATTTTTATATAACCGTTTTATTCGAATTATTTCCGATTTTTAAATTGTTACCGTTATTAACTTTTATATTAATAATTATTACGATTATTATGCCGGCGAAAATAATAAAGATAACTTTAAGTTTTCGTTCTTTTATTTAATATAAAATAACGGTAAAAAACGAAAATATTTTATAAATTATAAATATAAACTTTTTATACGTTTTAAACTAAAAAAGTACTATTAAAAACGATTACAAAATTTAAAAAGCCGTATTTAATATAAAACGAATAACTTACTTTATAAGTATACGTAATAACCGGCCGATAAATTGCGGAAATTTAAGAAAATTAAAAACCCGAAATACGCGTCGTTTTAATCGGAAAAGTTTTAATATATTAAAAATAAAAACGTTACTTAAATCGTTAAACCGGGTACAGAGGTAAAATTTGCCGTTACCGCCATAAGGCCATAAAAAGCTAAATATATACCCATTAAAAAAGATATTTCGTAACGCCGAAACGGCTTATTTATAAAATTATAAAAAGATAAAATGCTGGAAAACCGTTAATTAATCGTTTACTAAAGGGAAATAAATATTAAAATATATATAAGTATATATTTATAATTTTAATAAATATAATTAATTTTAAAAATATAAGGCCCGTTTCGTTATATAAAATAATTAATAACTTAAAAACGTATATAACGATATATACGTATTTATACTTATTAAAAAATTATTTCGAACTTTAATTATTATTACGGCTAAATTTAAATTAAAACTTACGTAATATAATATTATAAACGCCTTCGTTAACGTATATTTATTTTATAAAAAAATATATAAAAACGTTTTTAAAATATTTATAACGTAATAAAATATTTTTAATTAAAAAAATATTAAACGAATTAAAAGAATTATCTTTATTTTAGCAAAAGGATTTTATTAATACATTTAAAGATATAAGATTTAAACCCGTTTTTTACGAATTATATTATTTTTTTCGTTAAAAAATATTTTTATTTTTTTATGTCGACGATATAATTATTATGTATAATAAAAAATATCAAAACTTTATCGATTAATTAATTTAATAAATATAAAAATAATATATCCTTATAAATAATAAAAACTTATAATAATTTTTTAAAATCGAAATAATTAAAAATAAATTTAATTAAAAAATTTAGTTACTTTAATTTAATTTTATAAATAAGCTAATTAATTTAATTCTTAAAAAAAGTTTAAATAACTTTTTAAAAACGTTAATAATAAATATTAAATTATTATTAAATTTTAATTTAATTTATTTAACTTTAATTAATAATTATTTAAAAAAATCGGTTTTATTTTATAAATTATAATTAATACATAATTTAATATATCCTTTATAATATTTTAATTTATACGATTTAATTAAATCCTTAATAATATATATTATAACGTTATTAATAAAATTATATTATATTTAATCGGTATTAAAACGTTAACGTTATAATTTAATAATAAAAATTTAATAAATATTTAAAATAATACTTTTTTTGCGAATAATATAATTAATCGAAAAAGTTCTTAAATTTATATAATAAAACTTTTCGAAAAAGTAATAAGATAATAAGTAAATAAATAAAATATAATAACTATTTTTATAATTAAAACGGAATTATTATCCTTTACGTAAGTTATTAAAAAAACTTTATTTAATTTTCGATTAATTAAAAAATTAAAAATCGGTTTTATTATAAAACCGTTAAATATATAATACGATAATTAATAAACCATACGGTTAATTAATACCGATATCGTACTTTTATAAATAAAGTTACGGTACGTAAATATATATAACTATTAACTGTAAAAAGTAATAAAAAGGGACCTAATCAGAATAAATTATACGCTTATAGGCGATATGCTAGTTAATAAATTAACTAAAGCCTTGTTACGAAAAGCCTTTAAAAACTTTAAAAAGTAACTAAAATTAATAAATATTATAAAAACCTTGGACCAGCGGAAAAAAGCTTTAAAAGTCATTTTAGATAAGGAATTAGCTGATTAGGAGGATTTAATCGCCGGAGGAAAGGTGGAATGGACAGCTATGGCTTTAGGAAGTGATGAAATATGACGATCAACGCCGTAAAGACTTCAAGGCGTTAAAGGGGTGTGTCAGCTAGCTGGGGGGTGCGTAGCGCACCCCATATACGGAAAGGTCACCTACTGATCGGCCCATATATGTTCCGTGGCTAAGCTACTTAACGCTGTACGCGTGCAACAGCACACGTATCTAGCCTAATACAACAACACAACTAAGGTCCCCTATATCTGACAGAATGAGCCAGCGAGGCTTGAGTTGTAGTTGTACGAACAGGGGTCTCGTTCTAGACGTTTCCATCAAAATTATTAACTTTTTTTTATTTCTTTTTAAAATGTAAAGATTTAAATAAAAAGAAATAATTACGTAACTAAATTAAAGGCGATAAGTATAAGACTTTACATACGCGTCGAATATAAGCTAATATACGTACAGGAATTTTTTTAATTTTTTAAGTGGTAATTATAGCCAATATGGCTAGGTTTAGGTTTAGGAAATAGGCAACCGTAACGGCCTTATAGCTGCGATAGCACAACTACCGGTCGCATTATTGTGTACCGGGTTTCCCAAGTATATTTAGTATGGGAAAAGCCCGTATATTAATTTTTTCGGCCGTACGAGTTATGGTTATTACGTCGCAACCCTAAGAAGGTTCCGGATTTGATTAACCGGAACGCCCTTTTTGTTGCGACGTAATAACTACCGGTCGCAACATTTTGATATGGACCTTCCAAGGGTAATTCAATATGGGAGAAGCCCGTCTAGTTATTCTTTTGGCCGTACGGGTTGTGGTTATTACGTCGCAGCCGTAAAAAAGTTGGGACTAATTAAGTCCGGAACGCCTTTTTTGTTCCGACGTAACAATTATTACTTCCAATATTTTGCCATAAACCTTTTAAGGGTAATTAAGTATAGGAAAAACTCGTATAGCTATTTTTTTGTCCGTACGGGTTATGGTTATTACGTCATAACTATAAGGGCATTCGAGATTAAAAGTTTATTTAAAATAAGTTTTTTTTTTAATTTCTTTTTAAACGTATATTATTAATTACGTCCCAATTAAAATTAAAACTATATAAGGAGATAAAAATTATAAATCTGTATTATTTTTTTGTAGTTATAAAATAAGTAACATTAAATTAAAGTTATATTTAAAAAGTTTAAATTAGAATTTTTTAAAGATTTATATAGGATTATTCAAAACGAGCTTAAAAAATTATAACTTATTATTAAGCCTTATTTTTAAGGTTTTGTTATTTATAGGTCTATTTATATATCATTTGTAGGTCGGTACTTAAAGCTACAGGTTTTCGAAAACCCCTAGCCACAACTGCGCCGCAGGCGCAATCACAATCTCAAAAATGAGGCCTGATCTCGATGAGGTAAGTTATTATCAGATATAAGAGATATCAGTTATGTTGTTATATTCGGTCAGTTGTAGGTGCTGTTGCACTTATACAACTTTAAATAGCTTAGCTACGGAATATGTATGGGCCGATCAGTAGGTGATCTTTCCGCATATAGAATACGCTAAACACCCTCCAGCTAGCTAATACACCATCTTAATACCTTAAAGCATTTACGGTGTTAATCGTTATACTTTATTACTTCCTAAAGCCACAGTTATTTATTCCACCTTTCTTCCGGCGATTAAATTCTCCTGATTAACCAATTCTTCGTCTGAAATAACCCTTAAAGCTTTCTTCCGCTGGTCCAAAGCTTTTATGATATCTATCAGTTCTAGCTGTTCTTTAAAGTACCTAAAGGCTTTTCGTAACAGGGCTTTAGTCAGTCCATTAACCAATATATCACCCGCAGGTGTATAATCTACTTTAATTAGGTCCCTTTTTGCTGCCTTTCGCAGCCAGTAGTTATGTATATTCACGTACCGTAGCTTTGTCTGTAACAGGGCGACGTCGGCGTTGATAAGCCGTATTATTTATTGATTGTTATATTATATATTTAACGGTTTTATATTTAAGCCAACTCCTAATTCCTTAATTAATCGAAAAGTAAATAAGGCTTTTTTTATAATTTATATAAACGATAATAATTCCGTTTCGGTTATGAAAATAATTACTATATCTTGCTTATTCGCCCGCTATCTTATTATTCCTTTAAACAGCTTTATAACGTAAACTTAAAAACTTTTTCAGTTGATCGAATTATCCGCGAAGGAAACGTCGCTCCAAATATCCATCGAATCCTTGCCACCGAATTATAACATTAACGTCTTAATACTAATCAGGTATAATATGACTCTGTTGGAAGTATTATGATATACGTTGCTAAAGTTCTGGTTAAATCGAACGAATTGGAATACTGCAAAGGATATATCAGGTCGCGTATTTACTGCAACGTATAAAATAAAACCGATCTTTTTCTGGTATCTGTTAATTAAGCTAAGATAAGCCAGATTAAAATTTAGCAATAACTTAACGTTAATTATTAACGTTTTTAAAAGGTTATTTAGACTTTTTTAAGGATTAGGTTAACTAACTTATCTATAAAATAAGATTAGAATAACCAGATTTTTCTACTAGGTTTGTTTTTAATTATTTCGATTTTAAAAAACCATTATAGGTCCTTACCCCTTATAAGAGTATATCGTTCTTATATTTATTAGATTAATTAATCGATAAAGTCCTGATGTTTTTTGCTGTACGTAACGATTATGTTGTCGACGTAGAAAAACAAAAGCATCCCTTAACGAAGGAAATAATAAGGTTCGTAAGGAACGGGGCTAAGTCCTAAATCCTTAAATATGCTGGTAAAGTCCTTCTGTTAAAGTAAAAAGGATTTCTTTAATTTATGTAATACCTTTTTAATTAAAAATATTTTGTTACATTATAAGTATTTTAGAGGCGTTTTCATATATATTTTGTAAGGCAGGTTCGCGTTAACGAAAACATTTATAACGTTATATTACTTAAGCTTTAGGTTAAACCTAACCGTAATAACGATTAAAGCTCGAAACGACCTTCCAGCTAGCGTAGATACATATGTATTTTTATAAACGTTTTTAAGCTGTTAATCGCTTCGTACGACGAAACGGGCCTTGTATTTTTAAAGCTAGCCATGCTTATCGAACTTGTAGATGTATACTTATATATACCTTAGGACTTGTTTCTCTTTAGTAAAGGATTAATTAATAACTGTTATGACCTAACGGTCTTAGCTGCAACACACACAGTCGGACCTCCAGAATTCAGCTCCGACCTAAGCTTAGACGTTACGTAACTAGCTCAAAGAACTTAACAGCCCCTATTAGTCCAAAGGCCTTAAGCCAGTTAAGCTACGAAAGAGCTTAAAGGGATTCGAGAGGACTTAATTAACGAAGGAGTTTAAGCCGGTTAAGTATTTTAAGCTAAAATAAAGATATATACGCTTATTATCTTTTATAGTTTAAATAAATTACTAGCTTATAATATAACTTGGTTACCTAAATTACCTTTAACAATTTATTATCACCTAACGTAATTATTAAATACTTTATTATTTAATTTCTTATAATATTGCTACTAACATAAACCGTACGATTAAGTTTAACAGTTAGTTAAACTTTTTAGCCGTTATACGTTATAAGCTTTTGTTTAATAATAATATTAAACTTTTAGTAATATTCTTAATATTATATCATCTAATAAATAACCTATTTCCAAAGGAACTTTTTAAATCCCCGAAAATAATACCATGGATTACGATAATAAGAAAACTCGACTTAATCTCTCTTAAAAAAAAGCCTTCTAATAAGTTAACTAGTTAATTAACGTAATTACGTAACTTACTAACGATAAGATCGAACTTACTAATACGTTTAAAAAAACTCGTAGTTAACTGGAAGTCCAAAAAGTGGAATTAAAAAAATAAGCATATATAAAGCAGCCCGATTAATCGAATTAACCAGCTTAACTAATATAACCTACCTAAATAACTTATAGTAAAAAAACCGAGGAAATTTTAAAACCTACTAAATTTATTCCTTTTAACGAAACTACCAAAAAGTTATAATAATTTTTTACGAAATGCCCTACTTACTTTAAATATTTCTCAATTAAACTTGTAATACCTACCCTTCGAATTTAATTCGCTATAAAATAATTAACCGAAAACGCGGCTATTTGGTTTAAATCTAGCTTTCGTAAATAGGTTACTAACCTTCCTTAACAAAGGTCCGCGGAAACTATAACTATCTATAACGATTACGAAAAGTTCGAAAAGGAATTAAAAAACGTATTGGGAATAATAAACGAAAAGATTAAACTTAAAAACAAAATTAAAGATTTAAAGCAAAAAGAATTAACGTTTAAATACGGCAACTCCTTCGTTTAATTAATTTTAAAAATTAATTAAAGATAAAAGATACTAATAATTATGTTCTTCGATAGTTTAAAGAAAAAATAAAAAAAGAATTATTTAAAAATAAACGCCCCGAAAAGTTAGTAAATTATATCATTATAGCAGTCAAAATAAACGACTATTAATACACCTAAAGGACTCGATACTTTAAAAAACGGCAAAACAATAAGTTAAGGCATCCCCTTAATATTAACATGCTATAAGAAACCAGCACATTCTATAAAACGATATTAGGATTTATAAAATTAGGCGTAATTTAGTAACGTAACTCGCGTACTATCAAATATTTCAACTATAATAAAATGGGACATAAGGCCTACCAATATAAGGCACCAAAAAGGCTACGACAAAACACCTAAATACCGGTTCCCCAAGGACCCCCTCGAAATAACTAAGGAAACGATAATAAATTAATTAACATAATCAGAATTAAGAATAACCACAATCCCCCTAAAAAAGCATAACAGGGATTATAAAAAGTAAAAAAAGCTATTTCAGGCAGCTATTTAAAACTAACGAACCTTTACCACAGAACTTACAGTAACCTAATGGCTAAAAAAATACAACGGATAGAAATAGCTTATAAAGAATAAACTACTTTTCCGTTCCCCCAAAAAGAAACGGCAATAACAGTACGAACAGTTGGAACTAAACGCATAAATTAAGGAATATTAAGGTTAAAATGAAAACCTATTACTAGGATAACCGAACCGATACGGAAAACTTTATGTTATTTAGTATAAACGCGGCCATTACCTTAAATATATAAAAATAAGGATATATAGAAAAAAAACCTTACGCGGATATATAATTAAGGATTCGATTTCTATAATTAAATAAAAACAAATTCCAAGAATTAATGATAATACAAACACTTAAAAATATACGTTTCGGAAAATATCATTAATATTATTACGGTAGCAATAAATTAACCTGAAAAAAGGATTTGCCCGGATAAAAACCTTATATACCATTTCGGATAATACAATCATAAAATAAAGGAAAAATAAGTTTACTAAATTATTATAAAGGTATCTTTATAAATAATTAATAACTTAAATTTTCGGTTAACCTTGACGGATAACCTAAAGAACTAACGAAAAAAAAACGAAAAAAAAAAAGAAAAAAAAAACCGAAAATGTAAAGTAATACGATACCCAGTTTTAAACATAACAAAAAGGATAAAAACCTCTCGAACCAGAATATATTAACAAAAAAAATCTTCTAAATACAAATTCTTTTATTCAAAGCTACTTTACGCCGATAGGAAAAACAATTAAAGCAATTACAGGTCCTTAATTAACAAAACTAAAAGAGCATTAAGGCGTTAAAAGATATATTAAAAGACGAACGCCACTTATAGAAAAGCCGCAAGATGGTAAAACCCAAAAAAGCAAGCAAAAGCTTCCCAAAAAGGCTTTAAACGCGACGATAAAAGTTAAAAATAACCTTATTACCTTATAAATACGAATTAAGACATACTAATTGACCGCATTCATGGACTACGGAATAACAGGAAATAATTATATTACGCCGGATATAATTAATCAACTTCGATTATTATAAAAAGAAAAGATAAAACCTTATATTACTAAAAACGTAAAAAATTAGGCATTTACCTACGATAACGAAAAGATTACCCGCAAGATTAATTACCTCGAAATCTTGGTTAACAGACGAAACTAAATAATAAATTTCGATATCTTTTTAATAAGGAATTACGAGATAATCCTTAAAAAACTATAATTATACCAATATAACCTCTTAATCGGTTAAATAATTAATTAAATAAAGTTTGCTTTATATTTATTCGACTAAAAAAAAAACAAAAGAAAAGATCTTAACATTCGATTAAAATGGCAACAAATATAAGCATAAAAATAAGATAAAAACCTTACCGCTTTTAAAGATAAAATATAAAAAGAATAAAGACATTTTTAAAAAATAACGTATTATCGTTATTATTAAAACAAAATTATAAAAAATAAACGATTATTTATAACATTAGCCTTTAAAACTAGAAACTATGATTAACGTACTTTTATAATATTATAAATATAAACGATTATTTCGAAAAGAACTTAAGATAAAATTATTAAAATATAATAAATAAAATCATAAAATAATCTTTAAAAAGGAATATTAACTAAATTGTATGTAATTTATAATTTTAACGAAACAAAATTATAGGCATTATGTAAATATCGTAAAAACAAACTTCGAAAAAGTTACATACGACGCTTTAATTTATTAACCGGATACCTTATATTCTTCATATCCAAAAAAAAAGAAGAAAACGAGAAATGACGCCTAATCATTAATTACAAGTAATTAAACAATATTATGGTTAAAAATAAAATATCGTTACCCTTAATCAACGAAATAAAAGATCGCCTTTACGAAACATATTAGTTTACGAACTTAAATTTCTAAAAAGGATATAATTAAATCCGTATCAAACTAGGATACGAATAAAAAATAATCTTTAAAACGAAATACGAACTTTTTAAATACTTCGTTATACCTTTCGGACTTACGAACGTACTAATAATCTTTTAATAAATGGTTAATTATGTATTTAAGGAATACTTGGATATTTTCGTTATTTGTTACCTCGATGACATTTTTATTTACGTAAAAAATAAAAAGGAACATATAAAACGCTAACTTACTAATTAATACCAAAAAAGCCAATTCCACACGCAAAAAATAGAATTTCTAAAACATATTATCACCCCTGGATACATTAAAATGGACCTTAAAAAGATCGTTGCAATATAGGAATAAAAAATACCTATTACAGTTAAAGAAGTACAAACCTTCCTCGAGTTCGTTAACTACTACAAAAAGTTTATTCGAAATTTTAGCAAAATAATTACGTCATTATATAACGTAATAAAAAAAGGAAACAAATTTTTTAAACGATAAAATCGAAAAGCACCTTTCAAAAAATTAAAAATACAATTACTAACAAGCCAATCTTAATTATATACGATCTAAACCGCTTAATTAAACTTAAAACCGACGTTTCGGATTACGCTTTAAACGTAATAACCGAATACCAAAATAATTAAGGTAACTTATACCCTATCGCCTTCTACTTTTACAAGTTAAAAAAAAAAAAAATTTAAACTACGCTATTCCCGATAAAAAGTTTAGGGCTATTATTAAAGTTTTTAAAAAGTTTAAATATTACCTTAAGGAAAACCTTTACCAAATTAAGGTATATACCGACCACAAAAACCTTACCCGCTTTACCACCACCAGAAAACTTATAAAACAATAATTATGCTACGCTAAAAAACTAACAAAATATAACTTTATTATTATCTACTAAAAAGGATTTAAAAACGGCAAAGTAAACGTATTTAATCGAAAACTAAGCCTCGAAAAAAAGTAATTAAAATTGACAATCAAATCTTCGATACCATATCAAAAAATACTTATAACTACAATAAATAGCAATACTTAAAATAATACACTCTAATTTATACTAAAAAATCTAGAAATATAATAATAACCTATTTAAGGATTAAAGAATAAGAAAAATATAAATACTAAAAAGATATTAAAAAGAACTAATACGAAACATATACGAACATCAGTTATACGAATACCTAAGGATCTACAAAACCTTAAAACGATTATAACGTATTTATTACTTTTTTAAAATAGAATTAATAATGAAAAAATACGATAATAATATTATATATATAATAAGGCAAAGATTCGATAATATAAACCATACGAAGAATTACAACTATTACTAATCATAAAACGACTATAAGATTTAATTATTTTCGATTTTATTACCAAACTTCTATTATTAAAAAGCTCAGTTACGGGTATATATTATGACAGTATTTTTATAATCGTTGATTAATTTATAAAAGTTTCTTATTTTTAATTATATAATAAAAATACCGACGTAAAATAAATAATATATATCTTTTTAAAATACATCTTAAAAATATATGGACTACTAACGGAAATTATCTTAAACAAAAAAACGATATTTATTTCAAAATTCTAGTAAAAACTTAAAATATAATTAAGCCTAATTTATAAATTATGCAGCACTTTTAAACCTTAAATAGATAAATAAACCCAAAAATTAACCAAATAGTAAAATTTTCCTTACAATATTATATTACTTACAAACAAAATAATTAAATTTAAAAATTACCTATTACTTGATTAATTTATAATACCAGTTATTATAAAAATATTAAAACGACTTTAATAAATACTAACTTTAATATTATATTAAAAACTTATAAAGATATACGTCAAAGACTTATTAACGTTAAAGCAATCCTTATATTAAAATAACTTAAACAATTATACGCAGAAATAAAAACAAAATTCGAATTCGTACGGAATTAAAAAAAGAATATGACAACTAAAAAAGGTTAAAAAACATTAACCTTTTAAAAATGAAAAATAATTTACCTAGCTACTAAAAATATCTAAATTAAACGATTAAACCAAAAATTCGACTTTAAATATATCGGCCCATATAAGGTTATTAAGAAATTTTTAAAAAATAATTATTAATTAAAACTATTACCTAAAGTTAAACTCGACCTAATCTTTTACGTTTCCTTATTCGAATTAACAGTAAACATGATTAAAATTAACATAAAGTACCAAAAAAAGCAGAAAAAGGTATACCAATATACGAAGTAAAAAAAATCCTAAATACATAAAAAAAAAAAAAAAAAACAAAAAAACCAAAAAAAAAAATAAAAAAAAGAACTACCTAAACCCTAAAAACACTTAGAAATTTGTTAAAAATCTTATAAATGCTTAGCGCCTATTAAGGAGCTTTCACCAGCAATAACGGACGCGCCCTAATTAATAATTAACTAATTAATAGGCTTAAACTAATCGACCGGATTTACAACCTGGCCTAACGTAACCCCGGTAACCGATACTTCTAATTATTCTTACTCCTTTTTTAAACGTTTAAATTTCTTCATAACCTCCGCACCTTAAATTTCACAACGGAAAATCTTAACGCCGCAAAAACGAAAAAGCTTTTTCTGTTTACGTAAACGAACCAAACGACTAAATAACTTGGATAAATATTACTGCAGCTTAAGTAACTCTTTCTTAGCCATACGTTTTGCCAACTTTAATCGATTTTCTTTGGCAATAAGCTTACTATGTTCAAATTCCGAAAAACTAAACAAATTATAAAAACTTCCGTATTCGGTATAACGCCCACACTTTCCAAAATTATGGTACGCCTTACAAACCTTGCTTTTAAATTTACAACGAGAATAAGAGAACTTCGACGATATGGTAAAATTAAAACGTTCGATACGTTTTGAAAAAACTAGAACGTTGATACGTTAATGAAAACGCCGTTTTCCAATTCGACTCGGTATGGTAAATCTAAGAAAGAAAAGGTTACTTATCAAAATTGACAAATAAATAAATTAATCTTTAAAGGCAAAAAATCTTAAAAGGAAGAAATCGTATTATAACCTAACGGTCTTGATTACAACATACATAGTCGGACCTTTAAAATTCAGTTCCGACTTAAACTTAAACGCTACGTAACTAATTTAAAGAACTTAATAGCCCCTATTAATTTAAAGGCCTTAAGCCAGTCGAACTACGAAAAGGCTGAAAAGGATTCGAAAAAACTTAACTAACGAAAACGTTTAAGCCGCTTAAGCACCTTAAGCTAAAACGAAAATATATATGCTTATTACCTTTTACAGTTTAAATAAATCACCAGCTTATAATATAACTTGGTTACCCAAATTACCTTTGATAATTTGCTATTACCAGACGTAACTATTAAATACCTTATTACTTAGTTTCTCACGATATTATTGCTAACATAAACCGTACGACTAGATTTAATACTTGGTTAAATCCCTTAGCCGTCACAATAACCTCTTAGGACTTTATCTTTTTGTAACTTTATAAATGAGCCAATTCGGCGTTACGGAATATTTTCCTTAACGGATATGTACTTAGCTTTTTATAGCCTTCTGGCGGTGGTGGTAAATCTCGTTTATGTACCCGGCCTTACGACCTGAATAACGTTTTTATTTTTGGTATATTAAAGCCTTTCCGATTAAGGTAGTGCGTATTTCGGGTTTTTATTTTCCTTAAACTTCTGCAATTTACCGGCCGATTATCGATCGTATTAATAAAGTAGGTTAAACGTCCTGCGTTAAACGCGGCCTTCCATACTTTATGATCGTACCAATAACCATCCTTTTGATACGGAACGTACGGGAAGCTTACGTTTTTAACCCGTAAGGTATCTTCGTTTTTTACTGTTATTTTCAGTTAAATAACGTAATAGGAGCCTAAGGTTATTTTTATTTCTTCTATTAGCGTAATAATTATAATAATTATCAGAGTAGACGCTAAAGGCGGTAATGGATTAAGGGATGAAAATAGTTCGAATATAACGGTCGTATAAAGATAATCAGTTTTTGACGAGCAGGCTTGTCTTTTTCTTATCCCGTACGTTTTTTGGATGCCTATATTACTTTAAAGCCATTTTTTCTAGCCAGCCGGTAATTAAATTATTCCATTTAGGTTTTCGTTTTTTGTTGTATATATATTAGCTAGGTATTAGCCTAATTAGGTATAGTAACCTGTTGAAATAAGTTTTATAGTTCGTTTTCGGTAACGTAAAATAAGTTATCCTTAAGGTTCTTAATGTTACTAGAAAAGGAAACCTTTTCGTGAAATTAGATTTTCGAATAATAATAACTTTACTAATTAATAGGTTCTAGATTTCGTAAACGTTCGTAAATCGATAACCAACGAAGAAGCTAATTTATGCTTTTAGATTTAACTTTTAAAGTTTATGTTCTTTCTTTATAGCGGTAATCGTCATAACGTAAGCCATATAATCATAAGGTCGAAGGCAAGCCTGTTAGAGCTTTCAATTAAGTATTACAACGCCGTTTTTATACGTTACATAAATATAATAAACCTTATATAAGGTTTGCTAAAAGAAAGCGTATTTAAAGGTACGGTTATACTGATATATTACCGTTTTGAAGATATATACGATTAAGAACGTTGGTAACTTAACGCCATTTTGTATCGTAATCGCTTTCTTCTTAATTATATCCTTTAAGGGCTTTATACCCCCGTTTTGAACCTGGATATATAATACTAAAGGTTTAAATTTAATATTAAAAAAAGGCGACTAGAGCATATTTTAAAGTTAATAATTCTTTAAGATTTCGTTATCGCATTCGATTACATATAAAAATACCTTATTTTAATTCTTTAATATTTTCAAAAGGTATCGAAACGTTATAATTAATATATTTTACTTTCGGTTCTTTAAGTAAATATCTCAGATAAAGCTTAAATATTTATCGGTAACGAACATAACGTATTTATATCTTTTAAGATTTCTTTTTCTAAATTAATAAAATTGATGGCGACTTTTTGTCCTAATCGGGATATTCCCTCTCGAAGTTCGCGACGTATTTATTTTTTCGCCTTCGCCTTACCATATACTTAATATTCGATTATTATAAAACCTTTTAATTAAACTTCCTTAATATGGGAATATAGCTAGGCGATTACTTTAAAGCTTGGATGACTTAATCGTACGTACCATATGATATTATCATTTATACGTAACGGCTTTTTCGTCCATAAGTTAATATTTCGTTTGTAGGTTACAAAAACTATATAAGAAATAATTGCGTTAATATTTTCGATAACGAATTAATTAAATTTATCTATTAACGTAATAATAACTTAATCATATTTATTTCGAATGCAGTTATTAATTTTTCGGTTATCTTATTAATAACTTTTCTTTTAAAGCTATTTAAATAATAGTAAGTTATAAGCGAATTCTTTGTAATAGATTACGTTATAAAGCCGTAACGTTTTCGTACCGCTAGGGCTTCGAAATAATATATTAACCTTTTCGTACTTTTTAATTAGAACGAAATTGTTGCTTGCGTATACCCCGTTACCTTATATAGTTGGTGTAAAGTTTAGGAACTTATTAATTAAGTTTAAGATATATATCGTAAACCCTAAATTTAAAATAGATAAATTCCTTAAAGGGTAAACGAGATATTTATAACGTTGTATTAATTAGTAATTAAAAAGTACGTTAAGACACGTTTTATTCTCTTTAAAAGGTAATTTATTTTTATAATTAACCTTTTTATGGTTTTTAATAAACGGTTAATTTCTCTCTTTTAAAATTAGTTAAAAACAATCCTTTTTTTAATTAAGTTAATTAAAGCGATCTTAAAGTAAAAAATTTATAGAAACTTCATTAGGGAATGTATAATAGTATTAGGGTAACCTATAAGCTGGGCTTAGGTAGATTTTATACCGAATACTTTAAGCATCCGATTCGTTACGTTTTCTCTTATTAGTGCTTCAGTCCATATAGGAACTTTTACCATTACCCTGTTTCGGCTTTCGTCTAGGGGCCTTATTTCGTAGCTAAAAGTTAAATAACTTCGTTTCTTTTTAATTAAGATTGTCTTAATTAAATCGGTCCGTAAAGGTTCTGTAAAACGTCAAAAACGTTACCTTGATATTTTTTGATATAAATAAGGGATAGATTATAACGTAATAATTTAAAAGATTAGCTGCTATTTTTTTAATAATTAATTATACTATTATCGATTTTAACTTTTTTTACTATCTGAAAGGTTGTTATTTAGGTTTCCGTAATAGAAGTTAAAGTTATATATAGGTCGTTAACCCATATAATCGTTATATTCGTTTTTGGGATACCGTATCGTTATTCTTAGGCTATTATCTTTTACTACCTTACGATTACTTATCCAACCTTTTGCTAAATTTTAAGGTTTGCTTTAACCTTTTACGATACTTTCGTTAGGTGTTAATTAATAACCTAGTATTATATACCTTATCGGATTTAGCTAACTTCACGTACTATTTTCGTAAGTTCTTCTTTAGAAAAAGATTTATTTTCTTAATCGTTAAAAATAGAGATTTTAGGATTTATTTCGTAAGTTCGCTAACGTTTTTACAAAAGGCTTCGTACTTCTGATCCTTATAAGTATATACCGCGAAGTCCTAAATATAAACTTATCGGCCTTTAGTAATTATCTTAAAGGTATTTATCGGATAACCCGTTCGATCGACTTTTTCGACTTGTATACTTCCTTCGGTAAATAAACTAGCTGTTTACGTGATTATTTAACAAAATAGTTTCTTCGGGTAAAAGGTTATTTCGAGTAAAAGGTTATTTCGGGCTTTTTTAGATTTGGTAACCTATAAATCGTTTTAATCAGGATCGATAAAGTCCTAAATATCAAACGCGTACGCTTTAAATTAGAATTCGCCTTTAAAACGATTCTAATCCTTAGGTCCGTTATAAATAACTAAGGACGTCGACGGTGCGGTGGCCATTATTATTATTAAAATATATAAATAATTACTATTAATATACAGCCTATATCATCTTAACAATAGCTAACTAGTAAATATATACGCGAATTAAGCGAATAAAACTTTTAATTATCAAATATAAAAGATATCAGTAATATTATTATATTCGGTTAATTATAGGTGCTGTTGCACTTATACAACTTTAAGTAGCTTAGCTACGGAACATGTATGGGCCGATTAGTAGGTAACCTTTCCGCATATGGGATGCGCTAAGTACCCCCTAGCTAGCTGACAGTTATCTGATTTCGAATGTAAAACGGTCTTCGAGTTTTATTAATTTTAAATAGTACGTTTAATTAATCGTTGCTTTTTGAGGTTTTTTTAAAAAAAAAAAGTTAAAATAGTATCGTTTATCGTTATTAATGCTTTTAACAGAAGATAATAGGGTTTTATCAGCCTGTTTTCGGTGTTTAATAGCGTTTTAATTTATTTATTACATTATTAGCTCGGTCCGATATAACTCCTTTACATAACGAAATATTTCGTAATATTAATAATAATTTATAAAAATAATTAAATTCGAACTAATTTTAGTTTCGATTATATTTTAAGTTTAAAGTGTTTATAAGTTTTAATTTCTAAATTAAAAGGTTTTATTTAACGTAAAATATAAGTAGCGGTTAGTTAATATATCGTTATATCGGAATAATTTATAAATTATTTCTAGTACTTTCGATTATAAAATTTAAAATTTTAAAAAGCTTTTTAAGAAAAGTTTATTAAATTTTTATTTTTAGCTTCTTTTTTAATTAAAATAATTAAACGCAACGCGGTATAATTATTAAACGTTTATAATAAGAACCTTTATTTAATTTATAACTTATTAAGCAACGTCCCATATAAGCTTGCAACGTAAACAAGCTCCCGACTTCTTTTTAGGCACTTCGCGATAACAAATCTAAATAAAACAATCACAATGTCATAAATCAATTCTAACTAATCGGATTCTTCTTCGCTAGACGTATTTATGGCTTTTTTATAAGTACGCGTATTATGTCCGGGCTTGCTATAAACGTTACATTTTCGTTTTTTCGTCTTAACCCTTTTATGACGACTACCTTTAACCGTTATTAGCTGAACCTTTTTACCATTACCTTCCTTTTCGACTAGAAAAGCTTATTCTTTTTATATAGTAAGTATTTCTCCTTTTTAAAAACGTTTAATTTTAGTTTTCTGACGTTTGCTTAAGATATGATTCGTTTCGCGCAATTAAACGTTTTTTTCCGATGAAAAGCGGTTTTATATAAAAGTAATACATAACCTTTTATTATAAAATCAGCTGAGTTAATTATTTTTATTAGCAAGCTACTCTAGTAATTTCTAATCCTTTGTTATAAATAACGTTCTTATTTTGTTACTTTACAGATATTTTTAACGGTTTTCGCGAACGGAAAAATAAAACTAATAGAAATAAGCGGAAAAACGTTCAGTATAAACGAAGCCGGAGAAAATTTTAATGCGGAAAAAACGTTATTAGAATCGAATAAAATAAGTCCAGCTTTCGCGAATCCGAATTTAATGTTATCGGACGTTATGGTAGCTTTAAATACGTCGTAAAAGCCGAAAAAGAAATTTTCATTTGCGATATGAGTATAATAACGTCGTATTAAACTTTCGATATATAACGAATAAGCGCGTTTTAAAACGGAAAAATAAGATACGTTGAAAGGTTAAAACCGATAGGAAATATACGCGGGCGTATAAAAAAAAACAATATAGTTATTTGCGTAATATGTTTTAAATTCGATCGAATAATGAGTTTCGTAACCGTCGAAAATAAGAAAACGCTTAATTCCTTTCGTACGCGTTCGTATATACTTATTAAAATATTAAATTTGTTTTAAACTTAATTCGTTTATTATCCAATTATTATTACTTATACTAAATCTTTAATTAGATAATAATTAGTATTTTTTATATTAAAAATTAAGATAGGTTTTTTATTAAAATAATAAAATGTAGTAAAGTTTAATTTTGCGAATTAATGACTTATATAATTATAACCTATTCTCGATTTTCTTATCACGTTTATTTAAATTCTTTATGTTTTTTAGTATTTATAATTACCATATCCGATATTATAAAAAGCCCTATTAAAAAGCCCGTTTCGTTAAAATTATAAATATTTTCTTTTACGATACTATATTTGGCAATTATAACTAGAAAACGTTCAAACTATTTACGAAACGGTTTTAAACTTTCGTATAATATTTATTAATAATTAATCTTTCGATTTAAACGTGTTTTGAACTTTTTTTTTTTTGCCGTTATATAAAGTTTAATACCTAGTTAATATCAGATATAAGGGACATCAGTTCTGTTGTTGTATCAGGCTCGTTGCGTGTGCTGTCGCACGCGTGCAACTTTATATAGCTTAGCTCTGGAACATATATAGGCCGATCAGTAGGTTACCTTTCCGTGTATGGGTGCGCTACGCACCCCCCAGCTAGCTGACATACCCCCTTAACGCCTTGAGGTATTTACGGCGTTGATTACCGCATTTTATTACTTCCTAGAGCTATAGTGATCCATTTTACCTTTCCTCCGAGGATTAGATCCTTCTGATTAGTTAACTTTTCGTTTAAAATAACCCTTAAAGCTTTTTTCCGCTAATTTAAGGTTTCGGTAATATCCATTAATCCTAACTATTTATTAAAGTACTTGAAGGCTTTATATAATAAAGCTTTAGTTAGTTTATTAGCTAACATATTATTCGTAGGTATATAATTTATTTTGATTAAATCCTTTTCTATTATATTTCGCAACTAATAATTATATATATCCACGTATCGTAATTTTATATATAAAAGGGCGACGTCGGCGTTGATTAACCGTATCGTCTGTTAATTATCGCATTATATATTTAACGGTTTTACCTTTAGGTTAATTCTTAATTATTTAATTAGTTAAAAAATAAATAAGGTTTTTTTAAAAAGAAATTTGCGTAAAGGATAATTATTTAGTTTCGGTTATAAAAATAATTACTGTATTTTGTTTATTTACCTTCTATTTTATTATTCCTTCGAATAATTTTATAACGTAAATTTAGAAATTCTTTCGGTTTATTAAATTATTTGCGAAAAAGGTATCGTTTTTAATATTTATTGAATTTTTACTACCGAATTATAAGGTTAACGTTTTAGTACCGATTAGATATATTATAACTTTGTTAATAAGGTTATGATATGCGTTATTAGGATTTTAATTAAATTATACGAATTGGAATATTATAATGGATATATTAAGTTACGTATTAATTATAACGTATAGGATAAAACCGATTTTCTTTTAAT
This sequence comes from Monosporascus ibericus, assembly GCA_004154915.1. Lineage (NCBI taxonomy): Eukaryota > Fungi > Ascomycota > Sordariomycetes > Xylariales > Monosporascus > Monosporascus ibericus. The sequence goes on from QJNU01000335.1 coordinate 24,347, forward strand.
ATTTATTAATAAAACCTAAATAAGCTAGATCAGGATTCGGCAGTAGCTTAACGTTAATTTTTAACGTTTTTAGGAAATTATTTAAATTATTTTAGGAATTAAGTTAATCAATTTATTTATAAAATCGGATTATGATAACTAAATTCTTTTATAAAATCTGTTTTTAATTATTTCGATCCCTAAAAATTATTATAAATATTTACCTTTTATAAATATATATCGTTTTTATATTGGTTAAATTAACTAATTAATCAGGTTTTAATACTTTTTACTATATATAACGACTATATCGTCAACGTAAAAAGATAAAAACACCTTTTAACAAAAAAAATAATATAATGTATAAAAAACGGGGTTAAGTCCTAAATTTTTAAATATGTTAATAAAGTTTTTTTAATAAATTAAAACGGATTCCTTTAATCCGTATAATACCTTTTTAATTAAAAGTATCTTATTACGTTATAAGTATTTTAAGGGCGTTTTTATGTATATTTTATAAGGTAAGTTCGCGTTAACAAAACCGTTAATAACGTTATATTACTTAAGTTTTAGGTTAAACTTAACCGTCGTAACAATTAAAGTTCGGAACCACCTTTTCATAAATATAAATACGTATATATCGTTATATACGTTTTTAACTTATTAATTATTTCATATAACGAAACGGGCTTTATATTTTTAAAACTAGTTATATTTATTAAACTTATAAACGTATACGTATATATACCTTAAAACCTGTTTCCCTTTAATGGAAGATTAATTAATAGCTTTCTAGGATTTTATTTTTTTATAACTTTATAAATAAGCTTTTTCGGCTTTACAAAATATTTCTCTTAAGGGGTAAATATTTAACTTTTTATAACTTTATAGTAATAATGATAAATCTCACCGGTATACCCGGTTCTTAGACTTAGATGATACCTTTATATAAAGTATTATTATTTTAAAGCTTTTTCGATTAAAGTGACGCGTATTTCAGGTTTTAATTTGCTTTAAACTTTCGTAATTTACCGGCCGGTTATCGATTATACTTATAAAGTAAGTTATTCGTTTTACGTTAAACGCGGTTTTTTAAATTTTTTAATCGTACCGATAATTATCTTTTCCATACGGAATATATAAAAAGTTATAACCTTTAACTTATAAGGTATCGTTTTTTATTATTATTACTTTAGGTTAAATAACGTAATAAAAGCTAAAGGATAGTTTTATTTTTTTATCGGCGTAATAATTGTGATAATTATTAAAATGAACGTTAATAGTGGTAAAAGTTTAAAGGTCGGTAATAATTTAAATATAATAGTCGAATAAAAGTAATTAGTTTTATACGAATAAGCTTATTTTTTTAATTCGTCCGTTAATTACGTTAATACTATTTTGAAATTAGCGGTTTTATTTAGCCGGTAATTAAATTTTACTTAGGTTTTTATCCTTTTTTTATAAGTATATTTATTAACTAATAGTTTAACTAAGTATTTGTATTTATTTAAGCAGGTTATATAATTCGTTTTCGGTAATAAGTACTAAGTTATTTTTAAGCTTTTTAAGATTATCGGAAAAGGTTATTTTTTCGTTAAATTATCCGTCTTGAATAACGACGACCTTATTAATTAACGGGTTTCAAATTTCGTAAATATTCGAAAATTTATAACCGACGAAAAAGTTAATTTATATTTTAGGATTTAACTTTTAAAGTTATTGTTTTTTCTTTATAGTTACGGTCGTTATAACGTAAGCCATATAATTATAAGCTTGTAGGTAAACCTATTAAGGCTTTCGATTAAACATTACGACGCTGTTTTTATATATTAAATAAATGTAATAAATTTTATACAGTAATTGCCAGAAAAGAGCGTGTTTTCGGATACGGTTATATAAGTAAACCGTTGTTTTGAAAATATATACAATTAAGAACGTAAGTAATTTAACTGCGTAACGTATTATAATTGTTTTCTTTTTAATTATATCCTTTAAACGTTTTGTACTTTCGTTTTACGTTTGTATATACGGTATCGAAGGTTTAAGTTTAATATTAAAAGAAAGGAATTATAGTATGTTTCGAAGTTAATAACTTTTTAAGATTTCCTTATCGTATTTGATTATTTATAGGGAAATTTTATCTTGGGTTTTTAAAACCTTTAAAAGGTATCGAAACGCGGTAATTAATATGTCTAGGTCTTTATTTTAGAGATATATATTTTAAATATAACCTGAGTATTTGTTTATTATAAATATGACATATCTGTACCTTTTAGGATTTTCTTTAAAGTTAATGAAATTAATAATAATTTTTTGTCTTAATCGAGATTTTCCTTCTCTGGGTTCGCGGCGAATTAGCTTTTTAGTTTTCGTTTTGTTATATGCTTTGCATTTAATTATGGTTGGGCTCTTTAGGCGGATTTCCTTAATATAGGACTATAACTGGGCAATTACTTTACGTTTTGGATAACTTAATTGCAGGTGCTATATAATACCGTTACTAGTTCGAAGTAATTTTGTTATCTATAAGTTAATATTTTATCTGTAAGTAATTAAAATTGTTAAGGTTATTATCGTATTAATATTTTTAACAACAAATTGATTAAATTTATCTGTTAACGTAGCAATTATTTGATTTTATTTATTTCGAATAAAGTTGTTAAACTTTCAGTTATTTTATTAATATCTTTTTTTCCGAAGTTATTTAAAGGACATTAAGTTGTAAGCGAATTTTTCGTAATAGGTAACGTTATATAATTTTAACGCTTTTGTGCTGTTAGAACTTTGAAATAGCACGTCGACTTTTCCGTATCCTTTAATCGGGACGAAGCTGCTTTTAGCGTATACCCCGTTATTTTGGATAATAGGTTTAAAATTTAAGAATCTATTAATTAAATTAAATATGTAGATAATTAACCTTAAGTTTAAAATAGATAAATTCCTTAAGGGGTAAAACGAAACATTTATAGCGTTACGTTAATTAATGATTAAGAAATACGTTAATATCTGTTTTATTCTTTTTAAGAGTTAATATACTTTAATAGTTAACTTTTTTATGTGTTTTAATAAACAGTTAACTTTTTCCTTTAAGGATTAATTAAAATGAGTTTGTTCCTTAATTAAATTTAAGACTGTTTTTTTATTTTGAAATTTTTAAGGCCTGGTTAAGGAATACGTAATAGTATTAAGGGAGTGTGTGATTTGAGCTTAGGTATGCCTTATAGCGGGTGCCTTGTATATTTAATTTGTTGCGTTTTTGTTTATTGGTATTCCGGTTTGCTTAAAAGCCTTTACGACCACTCTTTTTAAAACTCTCCCTAAAGTTTTTCTCTTTTAACTGCTGTTTGTTAAAGGGATTTGTTTTTTTCTAATCAGGATTGTCCTAATTAGATAGATCCGTAATATCTGCAAGAACCCCGTGGAGTGTTAGGAACGTTACTTTAATATTTTTTAATGTTAACGGTTGCTAGATAATCATATTTTCATAGTTTAAAAGGTTAGCTGTTGCTTTTTGTAAGGTAAACGTACCTTTTATTATCTTTTCCTTTTTAAATATTTGGAAGGATATTACCTATAACCCGATAATAAGGGCTGTTATAATACATAGGCTATTTACCTATATAACTGTTATATTCGTTTTTAGGATATTATGTTGCTATTTTTAAGCCATAATTTCTTCACATTTTATAACCCATTCGTTTAGCTTTTTAGCCGATTTCGAAGCTCACTTTAGCTTTTCACAGTATTTTCGTTAGGTATTAATTAAGAATCTGTTATCGTACACCTTGCTAAACTCCGCCAAATTGGCGTATTATTTTCTTAGGTTCTATCCCGGAAGGAGGTTTATTCCCTTAATTGCTGAGGAAACAAAATCCAGGATTTATTTCGTTAATTCGTTAATACTTTTACAGAAGCTTTCGTATTTCCGCTTTTCGTAAGTATACCCCGTTAGGTTTAAGTTATATACTTATTTACCTTCGGTCGTTATCTTTAGGACGGATTTCGAGTAACTATTATAATCAACTTTTTCAATCGGTGATACGATTAACGTTAGTATAGTGTAACGAACCTGTTATACATCCACCTGGAAGTATGAGCAGTATCCGAAATGAGGTCTTGATTTGTAGGTAACAATAGGGCGAGGAATGATTTATTAGGGGTTTGTTCGTTAAAGAGATTTAAAGACTTTTCTCTTAATTAAAGAACGGTACAGTTGCCTTTAGTTACAAGCTTAGATTGATAGCTAAGGAACGAAACTAAGTAGGTGCTATTTATATGGGAGATCGGTTCGTATATATCCTTCTTATTTCCTTGAGGTTTTTGAAGCCTTTTTATATGGTCCCCTAGGAGTTTTTGGATGGTTTCTGTTAACGTAATAAAGATTATTTTGTGGGGCCGGGGTTTATCCGTTAGGGTTACCTTTTTAAGGTTTTAATTCTGGCCTAGGAGTCTTTTCCTGTTTCGTAATATTATTCCCTTTTTTACAGGATCTTTGTCCTTAAAGATAAATAGGTTAACCCTTTTTTTTCCTAGTTGGTTCTTTTTTCCTGTGGTTTTTAATTAACTTGGTATTATGTTAAGTTTTTCGCGAAAACGTTTTAAGTCCTTTACCGATAGTAAGAAAGATTTTACGTTTTTTATTATTAATTTTGGTTACCTTATTATGCCGTACGAACGTTGCGAAAACCTAAGGTTGGAATATAAAATGATCGAAAGAAAAAGGAAGTGTTAATACTATTACGAGGTGAACGTATCGTATGGGGGTAATAACGTTTTCTTGGAGTCTTTATAAAACATTTAATCGGAAAAAGCGCGAATTGATAAAAAAAAAAAGGTAACTGAAGAAACGTTATTAAACCTTTAACGATTACAATCCGAGGTTACGGTAAGGCTAATTCGGTTAAGTCGATAGCAGGACTTTCTTTAACGTTGCGAGGTGGAAATAATTCGGTAAGGATTTCGTTTTATTAATAAATTAAAAGAAAAAGAAAAATTAAATAAGGAAAAAAAGCGTTTATAGCAGGAGTAGACGTAATTAGTTTCGGATATTAGTTTTTTCGATTAAAATGTCGCGGGTTTGGATTTAAGCGGGGGACCTTTATCGCCCGCGACCTTAGTTGCGCTGGAGACGGTCGGTTAGGATTTTGCCGGTGGAACGCCTTAACTAGGTTTATCGCATTCGTTAGGTGGTTAAGTGGTTCTTAAGTATTTTTTTCGTATAAGTATCTTTCCTATTTAATTAGGTACTAAATCTTGTTTTTGATTATTCTGGAGTTTAATATTCTTTCGATTTCGTACTTTTTATTATTTTTTTCGATTTTTAAATTAGTTTTTAACGGGGCGTTTTTAAATGCTGGTTTAAATAAGGAAATATGGAAAATAAGGTGTATTTTTATTATTTTGGGTAATAATAATCGGTAGTTGGTTTTGGAAATAATTTTATTAATTTTAAACGGATTAAGGTTTTTAAAATTAAGCTTATCGTTAAGTTTCTTGGTTTTAATTTGTAAAATGTTCGACGTTACGTTTTGCTTTTAACATAACAAATAAACCTTATCTTTTTTCGTTAAAATTAATCCCTTAATTTTTTTCTTATTATAATATTAAACTACTTTTTGTTAAAGAAAATACAATTCGGTTTATAATTAAGCTTATATTATTTTGATTTTCGTTATTATTATTTTTGTTCGGAAAGTTATGATGGTAATTATAAAAGTTTTATATATTAATTACTTTAATTGCTAGGTTATTATTTCGTGTCCATATATAGCTATATAAAGGGATATGCTTATGTTTTCGTTAATAAATATGTTATAAGTTATTTATATTAATGGTAAAAGTTTTACCTAATTATTTTGTTAGTAATTAACGTAGCTTCGAAGGTATTATTTTAAGGTTTGGTTTAGTCGTTCCGTTTAACCGTCTGTTTAAGGGTGATAAGCTGTCGAAAACTTAAGTTTAACGCTTATTTATTTAAAAAAATTAATATTAAATTTGGATATAAAAAGCTTATTTCGATTAAAAATAATCTTTTTTAATATTCCGTATTTATTAAGGTAATGTTGGATAAATATATAAGTTAGTTACTTTACCGTCGCGGTTCCTTTAAAAGGTAGGAAATACCCATATTTGGTAAATTTATTAACGATTACCCAGATTCCGTTATATTAAATTTTAGTAATTAGGTTTTTCGATAGAAAAAGGTTAATAACGAAATTTTAAGTTATAATGTTCCATATTTTGTTAAAAATGTCGGTAGGTTATAATAGTTTATAAAACTTATAGCGTATTATTTTGGCCTTGTTATAAATATTGTAATTTTTAATAATCTTTTTAATTATTTGGCGTAATTTTGGGAAATCGTACTTTTTTTGTAATCGTCGGGTAGCTTTAAAAATTCCTTAATGTTTATGTAGTAAGTTTTCGTAAAATTCTTTTATAAATTATTCCTGTTAGTTTTTAGGAATATAAATTTTGCCGTAATATAACAGTTAGCTTTTTAACTATCCTTTTAACTGTTAAATCTTTTTCTTTTTATTTGTGTTGTAAAAATTTCGAAACTTTATTAAAAGTTTTGGGGTTAGTTTTTTTCAGATTTCGTATAACCGTATAGTGCTATTTTTGTTATATTGTAATATCTGCATACTTCGTTTGGGAATTTTTAAATTATAGTCGCCTTTACGATTAAGAATATTCGCCTGGATATTTTCTTTCTTTTTAATGTAATATATTTTGAAGTTAAACCTTAATAGGAAAATTATCTAAATTTCGTATCGTTTATTTAATTCTTAAGCCTTTATAAATCGAATAAGGTTTTTATAATCGGAATAAATATTAAAAAGTTTTTTAATTTTATTAAGGAAAGGTTTTTATTTTTTGAAAGCGTTAATAATTGCTAGTAGTTTTTTGTTATAAATCGGGTATTTCAATTTTGCGTTTTTAAGTGCTTTCGAATAATAAGCCACTAGGTATTATTTGTTATTATCCTTTAGTTGTTTTAGGACGGTATTTAATGCGTAATCCGAGGCGTTTATTTTTAAGCTTTTTTTTTTTTTTTTTTGCGTTAGGTAATCTTATTATGGGTTTATTAATAATTACGTCCTTTAAGATTTAAAATGCCTTTTTTATATCTTTTAGGAGCTTAAATTCCTTATTAACGTATTTTTTGGTAGTAAGCTTCGTTAATGGTTTAATTATGTTTCCGTATTCCTTAATTAGGTTTCGTGCGTATTCCGTAAATCCTAAAATTTATCGGATATCGGTAATGGTCGTTTTGTTAAGAATAGGCCAGTTTTTAATCTTTTTCATTTTAAAACGTTAAATCTGAATTTAGCTAAAGGTAAATATATATCCTAAAAAGTTTAGCTTTTATATATGCCATACGCTTTTAGCTGGGTTAATTCGGATGTTCGCCTTATTTAGAGTTTAAAGTACTTAAGTTATATGTTATTTATATTCTTTTAAAGTTTCGGAATAAATGAGAATGTCGTCAAGGTAGACGAATATAAACTTATCTAGGAATTTTCGTAAAGTGGTTATAATTAAGCGTTAAAAATTGGCGGGGGTATTAGTAAGTTTTATGGGTATTATTCGGTATTCGTAAAGTCCGTATATCGTTTTAAATGCCGTTTTTTATTTTTTTCCTTAGGTTATTCGGATACGGTAGTAACCGTTTCGAAGATTAAATGCAGTAAATTATTTAACTTTATTAACATTTTTTTAATATGTTTATAAGGGTTAAGGGGTATTTATTTTTAATCGTAATATCGTTTAATTATTTATAATTAATAATTTTTTTTAAAAATTAGGTTTTTATTTTCGTTAATCTTTTGTTTTCCGTCTTTAGTTTTTGGTATTATAAGAACGGGATATCTAGCGGAAGAATTAAAGGGTTAAATATATATTTGTTTTAGATTAAGTTGAATGGTTTTTATAAGGTTTTTAATTTTTTAGGATTTATGTGGTAAATTTTGTGAAATTTAGGATGATATCTTTCCTTAATGGGTATCCGATGGTCCTATTAATTATGTGGTAGTAATTCGTAGTTTCTTTTATCCTTGAATAGTTTTTTGAATTTTCGATATTTAGGTGGTATTATTTTGGCTTAATTTGGTATTTGTATCTTTTTGATGATATAGCAGATCCTTTGTTCGTCTTTTTTGGATAGTTTTTTGTTGCTTTTTTAGGAAAATATTTAGTATTTTTAGTTGATATGTAGATTGCTGGTTTTAAGCTATGGTATTCCTAAAATGATGTCGTATCCGGAAATGTCGGCAATATTTAACGAAATTCGTTTTTAGTATTCTTAAATCCAAACGGGAAATTTTTTCGTTTTTCGTAAAATTCGTCCGTTTTTATACTTGGATAAGTTTCCGTTTACCGTACGTAATTTGTAAAACTTTAATTTATATCTTTAAGGAACTTAATATTTTTCTGCCGTTACGGAAAAGATAAAGTTACTTTCGGCTTTTAAGTTAATTATAGTTTTAAATGTATTGTTTTTATATTAAAATGGAATTTTAATCTGGCTGCGTAATTTTTTTATTACCTTGTATAAGGTCTTATAAATTAGGGCTTTTCGATACCTTATTTTCGAAAGCCTTTAACGTTTTTTAACTTATGATAAAGTTTAATTTAAAAAAGTTTTTATTCGCGTGCTTTTTAAATAACGTATTTGGTATATTAATCGTTTTTATATTTAAATTATGTTTTTTTGTTATATTTGTATTCGGAAATAATTATTCTTTTCGGGCTTAATTTTTGATTTTGCATTTTTCGAATTATCGAATTAAAAATATAAATTTCCGAAAAAGGTATTTCCATATTTAGGAGTTCGTATTAGATATAAAGTATCGGGGAATAATATAAATATCCTTACGATATGGCTTTTTAGTTTTATTTTAATTCGGGATATAGGTAATAAAATTTAGGGTATTCTGGCTACCGGGGAGTTTCTGTATATTTGCATTCGTTATTTGGTTTTATGGGTGTTTTTTCGTTTTATTTAGGCCAAAAATCGTTACCTTTTTTGGTTTTGAGATGTACGAGACAATTGTCGACGTAACAAATGGTAAAGTGCAGCAACTTACGTTGGCTTTTTCGTAATTTGGTATATACCGTATATTTAAAAAGGTCGTAAAGTTCCGGGGATAATTGTTTATGGTTGCTAGCGTCGGGTTGGAACTGACCGTTTTTATCGTATATTTTATATTAAGATGTATTAAGATGGTAGGAGTATCTTAGCTTTATAGCTATTTTGGAGGTTGTTTGTCCGGGGTAATATTTGTAGGCTTTAGCTTTAAAGTCCTGGTAAATGGGGTAATTTTCGTACTTTAGGATATCGTTCTGGATTTAAATGGTAGTGGCAATAATGAATTCTGGCTGGAAAAAAATCGAGTTAACTTTATTTTCTTCTTTTTTTGCCTTATTATCGGTTTTTTGTTTAATTGTTCTAATCTTTTTTTGGGATTAAGGAATCCTTTCTTTTTTAAAGTTTCTTTTTGCGGAAAAGCGATATTTGCTTTTGAAATGTTTTTTTTTGTCATAATTAAAATATTCGATGTTAGATTTGTTTTTTTAGGGCTTTTTCAAAATAGTGCTTGCTTTTTTTTAAGGCTTGCCCTTATTTTTTTTGGTTCGGCTATTAAAGCTTTTATCGTTATTTCGTTTATTGGTTCCTTTTTTTTCGAAGTACCGATTAAAGGTACGTCGATTAGCGATAATTACTTTGTCGGTATACTTTTTAAAGGATTTTGTTTTGGGTATTATGTATATTTCGTTTTTAACTTAAGGTTTTAAGTTATCATAAAAAGGATAAAATAACGCGTTTTTTGGTAAGTTAAAAATTACGGCTAGGCGGTTAAATTTCGTTATGTATTTTGCTATTAACTTGGTTTAATAAAGAAGGTATAGTTATTTTACCGCGTATTATTTTTTGTTTAAATTTTTAAATATAATTCGTATTCGGTTTTCGAAGTATCGGTAATCGTTAAAAATGTAATTGGTAATATTTAAGGATTTCTTAAGGTAATTCTTTAAGTAATTCTTTATAATAGGCTCGAATTATAGGAAAATTCGTCCAATAAGTAGTTAGGAGATAGTTATTACCTTTTAATAATTTTTTGTTAAGAAGCTTTGGTAAAACTTAAGGTAAGTTTTAGCTTAAACGAAAAATCCTTTTATATTTATAATTCCGTTATAGGGCTTCGGGATAATTAATTTGTAACCTTTGATTTCCGGCATTTCGTGGTAGCTAGGGGGTAGGATAATAGCTTTGCGGTACCGATTAGGGCCGAATAATAGGGGTGCTGGGGTTCTTTTTTTTATTCCTTAGGTAGGTTAAGCCATATTTTTTCTGGTAAGTTAGGGTCTTTTTTTTTTTGTCTTTTTCCAAGGTTTGGATTTTGCGTAATAAGATCTCCATTTTTTCTTTAGGAAAAAGCTTTTTTTTTTTTCCCTTTCGGGCCTTAAGGTTCCTAAACCATTAGCTTTTTTTTTTTCCGAATCTTCCTAGACCTTAATAATATCCTTTAAAACCGGGGTTAGCTGCTAAGTTTGGGAAGAAAAAGGTTTTCCTTTGTTACGGGTTATAAGAGGCATAATGTTATTAATTAATTAAAAAACTTTTTCGATAAGGGATAGATTATTTAGTTTAGTTACTGATCTTTTACCGGCTTATAACGGGGATCGGGGGTATTGTTTGTTTTTTGAATATCGTTTTGTGATATCGTTTTTACTAAATTTAGAAAAGCTTATGCCTAAATCGGTTTAAAATTATCCGTCGGCTATTAATTAAGGAGTTATCAAAATATAACGAATTTATTATATATTTACCTGAAAATATAAGCAGTATCCGAAATGGGGTTTTGATTTGCAGGTAATAATAAAGCGAGGAATGATTTATTAAGGGTTTATTCGTTAAAAAAATTTAAAGACTTTTCCCTTAATTAAAGAACGGTGCAGTTACCTTTAGTTGAAAGCTTAGATTGATAGCTAAGGAGCGAAACTAAGTAGGTGCTATCTACATGGGAGACCGGTTCGTATATATTTTTCTCACTTCCTTGAGGTTTTTGAAGCCTTTCTGTATGGTCCCCTAGGAGTCTTTGGATGGTTTCTGTCAACGTGACAGAGATCATTTTGTGGGGCCGGGGTTTACCCGTTGGGGTCACCTTCCTCGGGTCTCAATTCTGGCCTGGGAGTCTTTTCCTGTTTCGTAACATATAGTTCTTATAACTGTCGTAAAGGATGATATTAATCCGGTTACTCCGGTTGCTCCGGTTAACTGAATGCTAGCTTTTTATAAACGTGGGATTAATCTTTTTAGATATTTAGATATCTTAGGTTTCGTTAGTTTGTTAGGCTAGTTATAGTCTTAATTAGGGTCGATATAACCCTAGATATCAAATACGAAAGCTTTTAATTAAAATTAGTTTTTAAAGTTGTTTTAATCCTTTAGTTCCTTATATATAACCGAGGACGTTAACTATATTGTAAACGATATTATTCTTTTAAAGAATATTAATAATTAGTACTAATATACAGCCTATATCATTTCAGCAGTAGCTGATTAATTAATATTAAGATATATTAGCAAATTAAGATTTTTAATTGTCGGATATAGGGGACATTAGTTCAGTTGTTATATTAAGCTCGTTGCGTGTGCTATCGCACGCGTGCAACTTTATGTAGCTTAGCTCCGGAACATATATGGGCCGATCAGGAGGTGACCTTTCCGTATATGAGTGCGCTACACACCTCCCAGCTAGCTGACAGTTAACCTTAACGCATATCGCGACCCGTTAGGTTAGCAGTAAATTCGCCATATCTTTAACATATTAAAACGGGATAGGAAACGTTCGCGTATTTAAGCTAGGGACCTTTTCGATAATAAATTTCTTTTCGGTCGAGGTTAATTTTCGTAAATTAAGGATAATGTCGGTTCAGGCGCGTCGACCGTAATATCTGGCTTTTATAGTCGCTTCGGTAATATCGTATATACAACTAAGCTTTTTACAATTAAGTTTTAGATTTTATCTTTTAGCTTAAAAGGTTAGGTTTATTTTAAATTCTTTTATAAAACGTTTTATAACGTATATATTAAATAATTAATAAATAAAATAAGGTAATTAAAATATTAAGAAAAACGAGTTACGAGCTTGTTTAAGTCGCGAGCTTATATGGGACGTTACAAGCAAAAATATTTCGCCTTAGCCGTTTAAGATAAGCTTTTATTACGGCTTTTATATAGTTTTTACTTTTTATTAATCGTCGTACGTTCGGTAATTTTCGACTAATTATAATGCGGTATCCGTTATCACATTTAAACTTTTAGTTAGCAGTTATACTGATTAAATGTAAAAATCTAGCGTAACTTTTATACGTTGGTTTTATATATCGTTTTTACTATATTACGTAATATTAATATTATAAAATATTTAATAAAAGAATCTAAAATAAACCTAGCCGTTAAGCGAAGAAATAAATTTTAAAGTTTAAATTTAAAAATCTTAAATTTATTTACCTCAGCTAGCTCAGGCCTTGATGACTCGTTTCTAATGTACTGCTGTATCACGTTAAAAATTAACTAATCAAATCCCAAATCCCCGTAACGAGCCAGCGAGGCCTAAGTTGTAATTATGCGAAATAGAGATCCGTTTTTCGTATTACCATTCAAATTATTAATTTTTTTTTAAAAAGAAAATTCAAAAATTTGAAAAATAATTTTGAACGTAACCAAAACGAATTTGATAAATATGTAACTTTATATATACGTCGGATATAAGTTAATATACATATAGAATTGTTTTTCGATTTCGTTATATTGAAATTATAATTAATACGATTAAGTTCAAATTTAAAAAATAAGTAATTATAACGCTCTTATAATTATAACAGCATAATTACCGCTGGTATTATTATATACCGGGGTTTTTACATAACGTCCTACACCACCGAACGGCGCATACCACCGAACGGCTCATTTCTTTACGCATTTTAATTACTCAACTTTATTTCTTCATTATTTAACATCAACAAAATGAAACGCCTTAAAAAAGAAACTAAAATAAACCTAGCCGTTGAGGCTAAAAAATAAAACTAAAAACTTGGTTTTAAAAAGCTTTGTTCTATATACGATATTGCCGAAACTACCTTAAAAGTCCGATATCACGGTCGACGCGCCCGAACCGATATTATCTCTAATTCGCGAAAATTAACGGCAACCAAAAAAAGAAAAATCGATTTTTAAACGGATTCTTAACCTAAATACGCGAACGTTTCTTATCCAGCTTTAACATATTAAAAATATAGCGAATTTATTACTTACCTAACGCGTCGCAAAACGCGTTGGAATTAATTAAGCGTCGAAATTTATTAAACGCCAAAAAAAGTTCCAAGCGCGTTTAAATCGAAAAATTAATTATTAACGGGTCCTATACGAAATTTTAGAAATATTTCGTAAATAATTTATACTTATTCGGGCTATTATCGCAAAATACGGTATTATAAAAAAGATATTCATAATTTCGATAAAATTAAGTTTTTAATAAATTTTCTTATAATAACGGGTATGGTAATTACTAATACCGAAAAACGTAAAAAACTTAAATAAACGTAATAAGGAAATGAAGAATAAATTATAATTATATAAGTTATTAATTCTTAAAATTAAGTTATACTACCATTTATTATCTTATTAAGAACAGAATTACCTTAAGTTTTAATATCGCGATAACTTATTATTAATAACCGATTAAAAAATTATATTAAGTAATAATAATTAAATAACTAATAAATTAAATTTAAAATGGATCTGTATTTTAATAAACATATTCGGACGCGTACGATCGGTTCGAAACGTCTTTTTATTTTTAACGGTGACGAAAGTTATTATTCGATAAAATTCGAAAAATATTACGTTAATTATAATATTATTACGCTTTATATACCCGCGCATTTTTCGTATCGGCTTTAACCTTCTAACGTATGTTATTTTTTTAGTTTAAAACCTATTTATTTATGGTATATCGAAAATCTAATACGACGTTATTATACCCATATTATGAAAAAAGATTTTCTTGCCGGCTTTTATAACGCGTTTTAAGTTATTATAACGTTTAATAATATTAAATCCGGATTTGCAAAAATTCGATTTATTTTATTCGATCCTAATAACGTTCTTTCCAAATATAACGTTTTTCCGGTTATACTTATACTAACGGTTTCGCCGCTTACCTTTACCGGTTTTATTTTTTCCCTTCCCGCAAAACCCCTTAAAAATATCCGCAAAATAATAAAGTAAGGACGTTATTTACAAAAAAAGATTAAAAATTACCAAGGTAACTCGCCAATAAGAATAATCGAATCGGTTAATCTTTTAACAAAAAATAACTTATTATTTTTGTATAAAATTACTTTTCGTCGGGAAAAAACCGCCCAATTACGCGAAACGAACCATATCTTAAACAAACGTCGCAAAATCAAAAATAAACGTTTTTTTATTAAAAAAAACCACTTATTATACAAGAAAAATAGACTTTTTTGGCTGCAAAGAAAAAAGGTGATAAAAAAATGCAACCAACAACCGCTAAAGGTAATTGTCGTAAAAAGGTTAAAACGAAAAAACGGAAATATGACGTCTACGGTAAGCCCGGACATAATACGCGTATTTAAAAGGAAGTTATAAATACATTTAGCGAAAATAAATTTGATTAATTTGAATTATTTTAATATAACGTACCACACAAGCGAACGGTCCACACAAGCGAGCGGACCAAAATTTCCCACTTTGCAACAACAAATCCAAATAACTCAACCACAACACGTCAAATAAATTCAAATCAATTGTATTCTTTGTCACTAACCGTATATATAGCTCTAGGATAAATGCACATATTATATCAAGGCTTGTTGCGGACGTATATTACCATTTCCTCCTGCCAACCCGTATGCGATAACCACTTTTAACAGCTATTAACAGCATTTCTTTTTGCTACCACCTTTTCTGCCGACCGAAAAACGTGTTTATCCCGTATAGTAAGTGTTCTTCTTTATTGGAATTCTTTATTTTAATAATTTTGTATATATTAGGTCGAATTATTGTTCCAACAACTCCTGCAATACCGCGACACGCCCTTCCGACGCGCCCTAAAACAAAGCCCTACAGCCTTGCCCCGCAGCCTTGTAACGCGTCTTTCAACAAACCGTATAGCCTTCCATTTTGCGAATATCTTTCATGTATTAAAGCCGAATAAAAAACGCTCGCGTATATAGGTTGCGAATTCGGTCGGGAATAGGTATCTAGTCGGTCGGCTTTAATTCTTACGGAATAAAGGTAATATTAATTCGGACGCGTTCGGGGTTAATCGGTCGCATACAGGTTGGCAGGAAGGAATGGCAATATAACGTCCGCAACAAGCCTTGATATAATACGTGCATTTGTTCTAAAGCTATATATACGGTTAGCGACAAAGCATACATTTGATTTGAGTTTATTTAACGTGTTATGGTTAAGTTATTTGGATTTGTTGTTGCAAAGTGGGAAATTTTGGTCCGCTCGCTTGTGTGGACCGTTCGCTTGTGTGGTACGTTATTATGGTTATTTTATTTAAATTCGTTATTGCGGAATGTTAAAAAATGCGCCGTTCGGTAGTATGCGCCGTTCGGTGGTGTGGGACATTATATTTTATATAAAAAAGCCATATATTAATTTTTTCGGCCGTATGGGTTCTAGTTATTACATTATAACTTTTTAAAAAATCCTAAATTTAATTAGTTAAATTTTTATTACTATAATATATTAATTATACGGCTTTTTTTATATTAAATTATCTTTAAAAAATTTATAATAAAATGATACACGGTATAATTATATTACCGTAATTAAAAAAACGTTTCGGTTAAAAAATCTACGGAAATCAGATTTTTTTTTTTTAAATATTCCCGTTAAATTAATTCCAATCGAAAAATTATATCTTTTATTAAAAAAACCCTTCTTAAAATTGTATATAATTATAATTCTTATTATAATAATTTTTATTATAATATTTTTTATTATTACTTTGTTTATAAATTTTTAAAATTTTATATATAAAAAAAACCAGAACTATAAATTATAACTTATTATTTGGCCTTATTTTTAAGGTTTTATATTTTTTATAGGTCTTTTATAGATCGATACTTAAAGCTACAGGTTTTTAAAAAGCCCTAGCCACAACTGCGCCGCAGGCGCAGCCACAACCTCAAAAATAGGGCCTGATCTTGATGAGGTAATATACGGAAAGGTCACCTACTAATCGGCCTATATGTGTTTCGGAGCTAAGCTACCTAAAGTTGTACGCGTGCGACAGCACATGCAACTAGTCTAATACAACAACACCACTGATGTCCCCTATATCTGAAAGTTATCCATCTACTGGCATATTAATATCTAACCATTAAAACACCCAGCACATATTATTATTCCGCAAATACTGTAGACCCATCACTATCTACTGCGCTGGTCAACTCTTATGTGCCAATTAACCCATCACTAACTTACAACAGAGACTCTTCGCAATACTGCTCAGATAACGTAGCACGTAGTAGCAATTGCGGCCATAAGGAAAACCACCACTTTACCAGCATCTACCAACGACGTGGCGGAAGAAGTCTCAGAATCCCCATCCTCGCTAGAGCCCGACCCCTCAGGACGACCGCCGCTACCACTGTCCGTTTCAATCTCCCCAGTATATACGTTCCCACTAGTTCCATCCGCGAGATGGATTTCTCCAGTCTGCCAATTCCCATTCGAACCGTCGGCACTATGCCACTCCCCGCTTCCAGAATCCATACAGAAAACTTCATCGGGCATGGGGGGCAAAACTCCGCAGATCTCGTCGCCAGTGCACTCGAGCGTACTCTGGCGACCCGCTAGCCACAAGTTACCATTCTTCTTAACGAGGCGAGGCTTGAAGTTCACGTCAATGCCTGTGATGGTATCCTCTATGCATTCGTCCCAAGCGTCAACGCCATATTCGACTAGGACATTCGTGCAATGGCTGTTTCCGCCGGTTGATATTTCATCGCCGGTTGATGGGTCATTGACGCCAATGCCCCAGTCATTTAAGTAGGGTGTCACGTCCTCAGCCGTTGCCGGCGTACAAGCTGATGCGGATCTGAAAAATAGGATACAAGTAAGGATGATCGTTACGGAGGTCTTCATTGTATGTTGTTTAATCGCGATGGGCTTCCGATACGGTAGTGTGTACGATGGGTTATTGGGATATGTAGGCTTTGATCCGACAGCCGAGCGACTTTAAAGGGGAATGTGTCCTTTCCCTAGAAGAATAGAGAAAGAGGAATTCTGACGACTTAAATTCTGCAGTCTCCCTCTCAATGTCAGACCCGGCTGAAGGCAAATTCAGTCAGCTGAGCCGCCTTGGCTTAGTTAGATCAGCCACTCGTGGAGACTGTTTCAAGCCTCGCTACCCTCCCTTTCTCATTAGTACCTCTTAGAGGGCAACCTGATAATATCTTCTTCAGCCGTATATACTCCAGCGCGTGATGTGAGGGTCTCATACTTACACGAATCGCCCATTTTATGGAGCGGGAAGGCGTTGTGCTGAAGGGCCATGCTAATTGGACGCCGCGCGACTTGGCGGCCTAGTTCATTTCACATGCCAATGCTTGGCATGATTCGTCTTCCGAGCCTATTCCTGCCCTGAGCATCGGCAATGCGGCATAGACAGAGGGTAAAGCTGGACGCTTAGCCAATGATACTCGAGTAGAGTTATGTATGTTGCACCTGAAGGTTTCAGAAATTGTGGCTTAGTTGAGTTTAGCGGTTCCATATTAAGGGTAGCACGAAAATACGACTTTGGTGCCAGTCATAAGAAAATGTAAGAGGCCTAAATATTCATTAGTCCCTTATTCTGCCGCTTAATACGAAGGTTGAGCGCAAAAGTGTGCGACCATGGCTTGTCGGGTCCACAGTACGCTACAAAGCACATTAACCTATAGTAGAAATAAGGCTAGTAACTACCGTACCCCGGTGTACATTATTTAAGAAGTACCTCTAGCGTCTCAACAACGCCCTTACAACGGAAGTCCCTATATTACTATATACTTAACTGGAAAAACGCTATAGTTTACCTCACCAAGGTCAGGCCCTTTTTATAAGATTATGGCTAGGCCTACAGCGCAGCTATAACTATGGCCTTGAAATAAGCCGTAACTTAAAGTACTTGCTAACTTAACCAAAAAAACTCCATAAAAGTAAAATTTTGTAATGGGGCGGCGTTTGAGCCCCATCGTGACACTAAGCTTTCGTCGGTGCTAAGCCATTAGGAGTGCGCTACGCTAATACAGCGCCATATATTTTCGCATACAAACTATGTTTTCGATCTTTTTTTTGTTCTTTAGTTAAAAATAAAATCCTTTTAGGTTACTTTTTACAGATCGTATAAGTTAAGCCTTTTACATATTTTCTAACTTATAATTAATAAAGTAAAAAATGTGCGGAATTAAATAAAAGGATTTTCGAACGTTTCTTACGGAGCTTAATAAAGGGTTTTTATAAACCCGAAAATACAGGCGATATTAAACGTAATATATTATTAATAAAGATTTATCAAATATAACCGTATAACTCAAAAACGGATTTATTATGTAATAAAAAATCCTTAATTAATTATAAGTTTAAAAGGGAATTTCCGCGGAGAAAAGTTTTACCCTATTAATAGAATAATTATAATCTTAACCGATTTTTACTTCCGAAATAGTTTAAACGGTTAAGTCGATATTTAAAATTAAAACGAAAACCGCTATTATAGCCGAAAGAGTTCAACGGAACTAAAAAAAGTTTCCTAAGTAATATGCTTTTATAAATTATAAATTAAAAACGAATATTATTTTCGTAAAAATAGTTCGGAACTAATTCTTCGTTATATACGAAAGGTTAAAAGGTAATATATATAAGATTAATATAGGTTAAAGTCTTATTTTTCAGGTTTAGCTAAATATACAGAAAATCATTTTACGATATAATTTCCATAATAGATATTATACTCAATATCTTCGAATACGATAACTTATTAATAGCTTTCACGGTTAGGATAAATTATATACCTTAGTCCCATAAAGCCTTATTCTGACGCCGACTGCTGGGCTCTTATAAGCACGTAATTTCTCGACTGATATCGGCTTGGGAGGCTCTTATACGTAGTTGCCAACAAGCTTCGACCCTGATAAACCTTACGCTCGCTAGCTAGTTCGGTAGAATTAATATAACTCAGAAGATGTTAAGCTTTACGCGGTAAACCTTAAAGATAAACCTTAAAAATAAACCTTAAAGGTAAACCTTAATTATACATAAAAGATTCGATTTCTTTTACAGCACCTTTTCGAATTACCTATTAATTAAAGCATTATACGGCGTAATTCCGAATATATAATACCGGTATTCCGAAATAAAAGGTTTTTTTATAAAAACCATCTTATTACCGGTATACAATCCTTATAAAGTTACCGGACGAAGTAAAGTTATTAATATTATTATTTATTTAAAAAGATTTTCGTAAATAAATTAATTTCGGCTTTTAATTTTCGAATATGATTTATTTTTCGCAAATAACGATAATCGATCTTTAAAAGAAGTTATATCTAGAAATATGGAAATTGTAAAAAGATTATTAGCGAAATTAAAAAGGAAAGATAATAACGGGCTTTAGAACTTCGAAGTTCTAATTTTGGAACAATGTAAGGAAAACTACGAGCGATGGTTTGCCGGCTGTTCCGGATTGCGAAAAAGCCTTTAAAATTCGGATAAGAATCGACATGGATAGGAGCGGGACAAGGCAGTCTGCAATAGGGATAGGTTTAGGAAAGCCTAGAAATTAAGATAGCAATCTATCATTTTATCTAATTTTATCTATACGGTTACCTCTCCTCTAGGGAGAAAAAGGCAATATATAACGTATAATTATTATATATTATATTATTAAAGCTTAAACGATAATTATAAACTTATAAACTTCTGTAAAACGTTATATGAATAGTATAACAACCGATATTAAAAGGAAAAAACTATTAAGCAATTTAAAAATTTAAAGTAAATTAATAACGTAAAACTTTTATCCTTTTATTTAGCGTTTAGAAAAACATTAACCGATATAAAAAGTATAACGTAACTTATAAATACGAAATTTACGTTTTTAAAAAAGCCTTAAATAAAAAGCTTATTTAAATATTAATTTTAATAAACTTACTCGATAATTATAATATTTAAGTGAATAAGGTTAAGGAAATCGACAAGCGCCTCGAAAATATAAAACGATATAAAGGAATTAATAACTTTATAACTGCTTCCAGCGACAATAAAGGACCTTTAAGTAACCCAGATAGCGACATAAATATATCGAGAATTTTAATTATAGGCTAATAAAGTCGAAAAATGCGGGCCTTATTTTTTACGCTTAAATAACGTAGTGAGAATTTTTAAATACGTATTAATCTTTAGTATAGTTAAAGCTTAAGGCTAAAAGAGTTCTTAACTTTTAACATAACTAGTTTTTACTTATAAATTAACGTTTTTTTTAAAACGTGTTATTTAAGCTTCGTATAAAGGTTGGTATTTTAATATACTTTTATTATTATAACTATTATTAAGGAAAATTATATTATTACGCGAGCTTAATCCTTTACGTTTTACGATAGAGATATCTCTTTATAAATATTAACAGTATCATAGGGTATCCCCGGTGAAAGTTTAATTTTTTACCTTATAATACTTAATAGCGTGAATGAATTTCCGAAGGTCCTGTATTTAAGAAGTGTATAGTTTCAGCGGCGAAAACAGGCAGGTTATAGAATGTTACGGCGGATAAGAAAAAGAAAGTAAGGTTAATTATAACGTATATAATACTAACGTCTCTTACCACTGAGTTACGCGTACCACTAAATCGTGCGATTTTTAGCATTCCGCTATAACAAATTTAATTAAAATAATTACAATATAATAAATCAATTCTAACTAATCGGATTCGTCTTCGTTAAACGTATATATAGCTTCTTTATAAGTACGCGCATTATGTCCGAGCTTGCCGTAAATCTTACATTTTTATTTTTTATTTTAACCCTTTTATAATGATCTTTATTAGCAGTTATTAGTTACGAATTTATACCACCCCCTTTCTTTTCGATTAAAAAAAGTTTATTCTTTTTATATAATAGATATTTCTCGTTATTAACAATGTATATTTTTAATCCTCTGATATTTGTTAAAGGTATACTTGGTTTCGCGTAAATAGGTAATCTTTTATTTTAAAAAGATAACTTTATATTAAGTAATAAGATAGTTTTTTATTAAAAGAGTAAACAATTTAGCTATTTTACTTTATGAGGTTTCGTAATAATCTTTAATCTTTTTTACATGTTCTGTTTTTATTTCGTTATTTTATGAATACTTTTACGAGTTTTCGCAAGGGGTAAAAATTAAAACCGGCGGAAATAAACGAGAAAACGGTCGATATAAGTAAAACTAAAGGAATATTTAAAATCGAAAGGAACGTTAATAAAATCAAATAAATAATTTTACTTTTTGCGAATTTAAATTTAATTTTATCGGACTTTATAACAACCTTAAACATTTGAGTAAAACTGAAAGAAATTAGTTTTTATAATATAAATATTATAACGTTTTATTATATTTTCGATATAAAGCGAACAAAAGCGTTTTAATATAGAAAAGTAAGCTACGTTAAAATTTGAAAACTAATAAAAGAAATAAGTAAATATATAAAAAGTAATAATATTATTATTTACGTAACATTTTTCGAATTTAATCGAATCGTAATTCTTATAGCTGTTAAAGAAAAAAACCCATTTCTATATATATATATATATATATATATATATATTCGAATGTATTTATCGAAATATTAAATGTATTATAAACTTAATTCATTTTGAATTTAAGTATTATTATTTATATAAAGCTTTTAATTTAATAATGGTAAATAGTTTTATTAATTAAACTTAAAGGAAAAGTTTCGGGCCTAAATAATAAATATTATATAAGGTTAACTTTATTAATTAATAATTTATACAATTATTATTTATTTCCGATAATTTCATTTAACGTATTTTAAATTCTTACATTTTTAATATTTATAATTATTATACCTAATATTATAAAAAGCCTTAACGTACTATAAAAGTAAGCGGTTTAAATAAGTGAGCGGACTAATTTTGCGAATATTTTAACATTTTAACTTTATTTACTTGTTCCTTGACGCTAATTCTATGAAACGTTTTATTGTCATATTCTAGCTAGCCCTAAGAGAGGGAAAGGGGACATATAGCTAACGGCGCCTTAAGTGCTCTGAGAAAACTTAGAGTATTGCTGACCTTTTAACGTAGTGGCTTACAGGGCAGCCGCTGTGACACTTATAAAAGAAGTTAAGATAAAATTAGCTATTTAGGTTAAAAATAAAACTAAAAATTAAGTTATAATGAAGTGGTATAGGGTGCAGTATAGGTGCAGCTGTAGCTTTGCAGCGTCGCTGCAGCTTTGCTGCAGCTCTGCTTCTAGCTGCTTCCATTCATTTCGCCGGTGGGCTCCAATAGAGCGACATCCAGTGGGTTGGCGACGGTCTATAAAGTTCTGACCTGACAACTTTTATATGTAGTCTTCTAGAGAACTAAGGCACGCCCGACAATTTCTTCTCCCAAGCAACCGAACAAGATATCCTACATACATCAGCTTTGATAAGCCCCGTCTCAATTCAATAAAAAGCTTAATTTTATATATGATACTACCGAAATTACGTTGAAAGCCCGATAAAACAGCAAACGCGCTCGAACCGATATTAGCCTTCCTTTTACAAAAGTTAACGCTAACTGAAAAGAAATTCATTATCGAAAAGATCCTTAACCTAAATATGGGAACTTTTTTTATCCGACTTAAGCATATTAAAGATATAGCGAATTTACTACTAACCCAACGCATCGCAATACGTATCGGTAATAATTAGGTGTCCAACTTTGTTGAACGGCCAAAAAAAAAAGATTAAAAAAATTAAATTAAAACTTTATTTATTAAAAAGTATTAACATATTACATAAGCAAACCGAATGGCTTGTAGCACCTTGTAACAACTAATTTAAGTATCTTAACTATAATATATTAAATTAATCAAATTAACCGAATTCTCTATTATAAAACGTATTTATGCCTTTAAAATAAATGTATGAATTACATTAAAACTTGTAGCGGACGTATTTTCAGTTCTTAATCTCCTTAACCCGTACGCGACCTATTATTTTTTGACGCATCTAAGTTAATATTACTCTCATTTCGAAACTATTAAAGCCGACTGACAAGAAAACAATTACCGACGGAATTCTTAGCTTATATATGAAAGCGTTTTTTATCCAGCTTTAACAGGTAGAAAATATTCGCAAAATACGTCATATTAAAAGGCGATCGGGCTTTATTATAGGGCAGGTTGTAAGGCTATAGGGCAAGGCTGTAGGGCTTATTATAAAGCGCGTTAAAGGGCGTATCGCTGCATCACAGAATTTATTAAACAAATAATTCGAACTAATCATTCGATTACCTATTTAAAATTATTAAAATAAACGTTTCGAATAAAAAACAGTTATTATATGAAATAAACAAGTTTTTTTGATTGGTAGAAAAGGTAGTAATAGAAGAGCGTTACTGATAGCTGCTAAAAGTAATTATCATAAGTAGGTTAAAAAAAAGAATAACGATATAACGTTCGTAATAAGCTTTAATGTAATACGTACACTTTGTAAAACGCTGTACATACTTCTAACAAAAGAAGATACTTTAATTTAAATTTATTTAACGGGTTATAGTTAAAATATTTAGGTTTATTATTACAAGGTACTATAAACTATTCGGTTCGCGTATATAGTATATTATACGAAAATTTAAAGGTATCTTGTTAACAATTTAAGCCTATTCGAGTTATAACCATAAAATATAACTTTATAAAAACGAATATTTATATTTTAACAAAACGGAGTTTTTAATTAAAAATTTAATACTACAGATAGAATAGTAATAAATGCTGAAAAATATAAAAAATTTAAATAATTGTAATAAAGTAATGAAAAATCAATTAACGTACCACATCAATAAGTTGGTCACATTAGTAAGTCGGCTACTTTTTAGCAGTCCGTGATAATAAACCGAAATTAAATAACTATAACGTAATATATTAATTTAAACTAATCGAATTCGTCTTCGTTAAATATATTTATAAATTCCTTATAAGTACGCGCATTATGTCCGGGCCTGCCGCAGACGCTACATTTCCGTTTTTTCGTTTTAACTCTTTTACGACGACTACCTTTTGCCGTTATTGGCTGTACTTTTTTAACTCCTCCTTCCTTTTCGACTAGAAAAGCTTGTTTTTTTTTCTTTTTCTTTCTTTTTTTTTTTTGTATAGGAAGTGTTCCTCCTTTTTGAAAACGTTTATTTTTAATCTTCCAATGTTTGCTTAAGATGTAGTTCGTTTCGCGGAATTGGACCTTCCCGAAAAAAAACTGGCTTAATATAAAAATAATATATAACCTTTTACTATTAAATCAGCTGATTTAATTATCTTTATTAGCGAGTTATCTTAATAATTTCTAGTTTCCTTTTTGTAAGCATCGGCCTTATTTTCTTATTTTACAGATATTTTTAAGAGTTTTTACGGGCGACGAATATAATTAATAAAAATAAGCGGGAAGACGATTAGTATAGACATAATCCGAATAATTTTTAATTGGGAAAAAGTGTTATTAGGATCCAAAAAAATAAGTCCAGTTTTCGCAAATCTAGATTTAATATTGTCGGACGCTATAGTAGCTTTAAACGTATCGTAAAAACCGGGGAGCATTTTTAATGATATAAGTATAATAGCGTTATATTAAACTTTTAATATAAAGCGAATAAGCGCGTTTTAAAACGGAAAAATGAAATAAGTTAAAAGGTTAAAACTGATAAAAAGATAAAAAGGTACATAAAACGTAATAATATCGTTATTCGTTTAATATTTTCGAATGCGATTGAATAATAATTTTCGTAACCGTTCAGGATCAGGAAATATTTCGTTTTCTTCGTACGAGTTCGAATATATTTATTAAAATGTTAGATTTATTTTGTATTTAATTTATTAGTTATTTTATTATTATAATTACTTTTAATGTTTTAATCGACTGCTAGTAAGTTGTTATAATATTAAAAATGAAACTCGATTTTTTAATAAAATAATAAATAACAATAAAATTTAATCTGATAAATTAATAATTTATATAATTATAAGTTATTTTCTATTACCTTATTATCATTATTTATAATCTTTTACGGTTTTTTTTATTCATTAATATTATACTTAATAGTATAAAAACTTTTATTAAAGATCTTCTTTTATTAATATTATAACTCTTCTTTTTTTTACGATATTATATTTTATAATTATCGTTTAAATAAGTTCGAATAATTTATAAAATGTTGGTATATATTCGTATAATATCTTTTAATATTAGTTTTTAAAAATGAACGTATTTTAATTTCTTTTGCCGTTTAATAAATCTTTAGGTTTAGTAAACCTCGACGCGCTCCGTAACGCGCTAAGTTAATAATAAATGTAGTAGGGCTGCGTTTAAGCCCCATACTGGCACTAAGCTTTCGTCGATGTCAAGCCGCTAGGAATGCGCAGCGCTAGCGCAGCGCCATATATTTTCGTACATAAACTGCATTTTCGATATTCTCTTTTCTTTCTTCTTTAGTTAAAAACTAAAACCCTTTTAAGCCTTTCACATATTTTCTAACTTATAATTAACAAAGTAGGAAACGTTCGAGATCAAATAAAAGGATTATTAAACGCTCTTTACGGGGTCCAGCAAGGGGTCTCTATAGGCCCGGAGATGCAAGCGATATTAAACGCGATAATAAAGACCTTAACCTCCTTTTTAACACCTTTAAAGCAACGTATAAGCTTTTAAGTTTTAAAAAAAACAACGTTTTTAATTAAAAGAAATACGTAAGAAGGCAGCATATTATTAATAAAGACTTAACAGGCGTAACCGAATAACTTAAAATCGGATTTATCGCTTAATAAAAGATTTTTAACCTGATGCAAATTCGGAAAAAGGTGTCTGCGAAAAAGATTTCTACTAACGAAATAATTATAAGCTTAGCCGACTTTTATTTCCGAAATAACTTAAGCGGCCGAATCAATATTTAGAATTAAACGAAAGCCGTTGTTATAGCCGGAGAAGTTCGACAGAACTAAAAAAGTTCCCCGGATAGTATACTTTGTCATGTCTCAGCTAGCTCTAAGAGAGGGAAGAAGACATATAGCTAACGGCGCCCTAAGTGCTCCAAGAGAACTTGGAGTATTTCTAACCTTTTAGTGTAGTGGCTTACAGGGCAGCCGCCGTGACATACTTTTAAAAGCTATAAATTAAAAACGAATACTATCTTCGTAAAAAGTATTCAGAAGTAATTTTACATTATATACGAAAAGCAAAAAGGTAATAAAAAACGCATAATTATTACGTATTATACTACTAAAGGCTTAAACGGTAATTACAATTTTATACTTTTTTTTTAAATATTATTTAAATAATATAACGACCAATACCGGAAAGAAAGAGATTTGGAACGACTTAAAAACTTAAAGTAAGTTATTAATATAAAGTTTTAATTTCATTGCTTAATATTTTTAAAAATATATTAACTAATATAAAATGTATAATATAACTTGTAAATAAAAAGTGTATATTTTTAAATGAAACTTTAAAAAAAGGTTTACTTAAATATTAACCGTAATAAATTTATCTGCTAATTATAACGGTTAAGTAAATAAGCGTATAAAAATCACTGAGCGCTTTAAAAAAATAAAATAATATAAAAGAATTAAAAGCTTTACAACCGCTTCTAGCGATGATAGAAAATACTTAATTAACTTAGAATAATAATATAAATATATTGAAGGTTTTAGTTATAAATTAATAAGGTCCAAAAACGCAGGCTTTATTTTCCGCGCCTAAATATCGCGCGCGTTAAACTTTTTTTTAAAAAAAGAGAACGCTTGTAAAACGAAAGGTTTATACTTACGATACGGTCGCTTTAACTACAAGGCAAATCGTTACCCTTACCTGCCCGCGAAAAAACTGCAAAATGGAATTAATTCTTTAAAAATTCCCGATTTAGAAAAACCGGAATTGGAAAAGGGAAAAGAAAAAAATAACTCCCGAATATCAGCGCGTTTAAAAGTAAAATACAACTTAGGCAGAAATAAATATTACGAAGTAAAATATAAACGGTGTATTATTTACTATCGATAATTATATTAATTAAAGATATGAATATTTTATTATAATAAGCAAAAAACTTATAAACCGTTTAAAATTACCACGCATTTTAATTAAAATATAAAAACTAAAAAAGGAAATAGAATAAAATGAAAGTTTTATCGAAAAAGAAATTAAAGAAATAACATACATAAAAATAAACTTCGATAAATTTAAAGTTAAAATCCTTTTTTATATTATTGAAAACTTAAGTACCACATTACGAAATTACTTATAATATAAAAGAATACATTTAATAATAAAAGGCACAAACGGTATAAAAGTATCACGATGGCGGTTTCAAGTCAGGTATAACCAGTCTATTCCTATAAGGTAGGGTCAGAACAGAATAAACTCTTATCTCTTTACTTAGATAGATAAGGGCCGAAGGCCCTTATATAGTATGAAAGCTGTAATATACTAAAAGAGAGGACATAAGTGGTGTAAGGGTGCTAGGCCAGTAGGCCTGCATGTAACAAAAAGTTTATTAAAAAAAAAAGTCCGAAAAATTAGAAAATCGCATAAAAGCAATTCGCAAAACGCGCATAATTTTAATAACCACGTTCGAGGCGCAATTACAGGAAATAAAAAATAAAATAAAGAAGTCTTTAAAAGGATTCAGCTGTTTTCGATTACCTTAACAGATATTAATAAAGCCTTAACGCTTAAAAAGAAAACTTTAATAAATAAATAACTTCCGCTTAAATTAAAAACGTTTTAAAACTTTTTTATAAAGAATTTAAGGAAGCATTATTATCTTATCGTGAAAAAGTTAATTATAAAATCCGACTACGCTGCGACAAAACCGAGCAAAAAATGCCTATACTATAAGGACTCTTATATGGCATATGCCGGAATAAACTATTAGCATTAAAAAAAACCTTAACAGAACTTCTTAGTAAAAAGTATATTCGTATTAACTTTTTAATAAAAGTCCTAATTTTATTTATAAAAACAATTTTTAAAAAAAAAAAAAAAGGATTACGTTTTAATTATATGTATCTTGCGTTAAATACGACAACGGAAAAAAAGTCGATACCTTTTACTTTTAATCGCGGAAGCCTTAAGAATATCATCTCAAATGAAGTAATTTATAAAGATAAACATACGAATAACGTTTTATAAAATTAGGATTAAAAAAAATGACGAATATAAAACCGCCTTCTGGACACCCTTTAAGTTATACGAATAATTAATATTATTATTCGAGTTATATAATATTCCTATAACGTTTTAGCGTTATATAAACGAAATATTAAGACCATATTTAAATATCTTTATTCTGCTTATATAAATAAAGTCTTTTTTTTTAAAAAAGAATCTAAGAAAAATTATATATAAAAAGTAAAAAAGGTCCTAAGCTGCTTAAAAAAGGCGGGCCATAACCTTAATATACCCAAGTACGAATTCGCCGTCCAGACAACGAAATATATAAGGTTTATTATAAAGTTAGAACGGAAAATAAGCATAGATTTAAAAAAACTATGCGCGATTAAAAAATATAAAGTTCTTAAAACGCTTAAAGAAATACGGAACTTCTAAAGTTTCGTTAACTTTTACCGCGAATTTATAGCCTATTATACGAAGTTAATAACTCCCTTAATCGCTTTAATCCGGAAAGGAATATTATTTCCATAAAAAAGAAAAGCGAAAATGTTCGAATAATTTAAAAAAAGCCTTTATATTAAAGCTAGTCCTTATATAATAAGTTCTCGGAGGTTTTATAGTAATAAAAGCGCATAACTTTAAATACGTATATCAAGGATATTTATCTTAAATTAATAAGTAAAAAGTATTACGTCCGATTACTAATTATTTAAAAAAGTTAAACTCTATTAGATTTAATGCTGCAATTTACGATAAACACCTTTTGGTAATAATTAGCTATTTAAAGGCTTAAAATATAAAACAGCATAAAGTAATAACTTTATTTAAAATAATTACTGATCATAAAAATCTAAAATACTTTATAATTATTAAAAACCTTAATAAACGTTAAATAAGGTAATTAAAAAAACGTTTTCAATTTAGGTTTGTTTAAAATTCCGCGGAAGCCGTTTAAGTACTAAAACTAATACGTTTTTACGTAAAGAACAAAATATGTTCGCGAGAAAAACAGATCATAAAAAAGTAAATCGGCAATTTTAATTATTAAAAAAATAAATAACTCTCTTTACCACTTATAAAAATTAAACACTACGAAGAAGAAGTACTAACAGTTAATAATACAAGTACGATAAAAAATAAATTACCTTAAGAAACGCAGGTATTTTAATATTACGAAAATTTTTAAAAGGCTTAAAACGTAACGTTAACGCGTAACAAAAATTATATTCGAATTATTAATATTATTACTGAAAGCGAACGTAATTTTCTCGTAAAACTAGAGTTACTAATATCGATCGCGGAATATTTATTAAACGTTAAAAGATTACCTTAATTTTGTAAACGCTAATAAATTCCGAATTAAAAGTAGTTTAGGACGGCTTTAATCCAGAATACTTAGAATTTTTACATAATAAGATATGCGGGAAAAAGTTTACGATAATTATATTTATAAGCAATTTTTTTTAACCGGGAATATATCGTATACTTAGAAGATTTTACAGAAACTATAACGTATACGGTTATAAAAACGTATTAAAAAGAGTTTTTAAAATTTATTAACAATTCTTAAACGATTGTATAACGAATTGTCGATCGATTTTATAACCGACATACTAGCCGTTTCCGAATATAACTTACGTTTCTTAATAATTATAATAAACCGATTATTTAAATTAGTTACCTTTAAAATAATACTTACGATAAACGCAAAACTTTACCTAAAGATATTCGTATAATCGTATTAAAGGTTTTATACCTTTCTCTAGACTATTATAAATGATAAAAAAGTAACTAGGTAAGAAGGTTCCGGAAAAGATTTTGCGAGTTAATAATGATAAAATACCGCCTATTAACCGCGTTATATCTAGAAATTAATAGCGTTATAGAAAAAGTAAATCAAGAAATATTAACTTATTTATAAATCTTCGTAACATACGCGTAATAAAAATAAAGCACACTTCTTTCAGATACGATATTCGTAATTAATAACTATAATACGATTTTTATAAAATTAAGCCCATTTTTCCTACTTTACAGATACCATGCTAACCCGGTCCCGCAGGTAGAAAGCAGCTTAATATTTACTAAAATCTCCGTGTAAAAACCGAAAGCGTAGTATAAAGTTATAGGACAGAACTGAATTCGCTTAAACGACCATGGTAGCTACTTAACAAGCGTAGGAAAAAATAACGAATAAACGTTGCTCTCCCGCGGAAAAATACGAAGTAAAAAATAAACTATAATTATCCTTTAAAAGCGTTATTACCGGATAACCTATAAAGAAATTAAGTTAACTTTGAGGGAAATACTAAACAACGAAAATAATAAATTTATACGTAATAATATAAGATAAGGGATAGCTGTGAGCTAGAGTGAGGTAGTCGTCAACCAGTCGCAGAGTGAATTCCAAGAAGTGAGTATATTGGGTTATTTCCCTCTGGCGTCTTTCTTTAGTTGCCAGATGGTTATTTATACTAATGGGTGAGTCAGTAATTAATCGGTTACTAGTTGCAGACCTTTCGGAGCTGTATCCTTATAATTATTCCCCCTTTTTTAGTTTTTAGTTTTTAATAGCGTTATTATTAAGGTGTTTTAATCGTAGCTTGGGTTATGTAGGCCTATCGACTGGCCTTTATAAGTTTGCGTATAAGTTGTATTATGATGGCAGTTGCCGTAGTTATTAGCACGTACCTTATTAGGTAATTAATTATATTCTGCTTAATTTTTAATTTTAGTCCGTTTCCAACCGTATTTTACTTTTTGTTTTCCTTAATTGCGCCCGTATTTTCATTTTTTTCGTACGCATTCTGTTTAGTTTTTATTTTGCCTGTCTTTTCGTATTATTTCCTTTATTTACTTTATGTATATTTTTCGTCCCATTGCCGTTTATTATGGCTCTTACTTGCGAGGTATTTTACGAGCGTTAATATTTTGATATTAATGATAAATAGGACTTTTTTTAGCGGCTGATTTTTAGTAATAACGGTAATCCGGATTTCGTTCGTACGACGGGCGGTAATAAGCCGTATTATGTTTACGTAACGTAGTATTATTTCGATTACCGTATTATTTGCGTCTAGGTTTTAGGCACCTTAAATTATATCGTAGTTAGTTATTATTATAAAACCTTTCGTATAATAAATGCTTATTCTTAATATGGTTAATATCGCCGTTTAATTTTCGTTTAAATTCCTATTATTTTTAAAGATACGACTTAATCGGTTATTTAATTCGTTTTCGTAAATTAGGAGTTAATTGGCTAACTTAAAAAGTACCGTATTAAAAGTATTTAATATAAGTGTGCCGACGTACTTACGATCGATCGCCGTTTCGATATTTTTCGAAAGGTTAAATTTACTCTTAAGGCGGTTATTTTAAAGGAGTATCGTATTTTCGTGATATCGAAGGACGATTTCTGATAGTTTATCGTAACTGCGGAGGTGCAGTTTTAACGCCGTTTTATAGATTTATAAACCTAAGTTATTTTCGTATGTATTTCGTTTTTTAATTATTTTGCGGTTTACATTTAATTAAGCGTAAGCATATGGTATTTTTATAACTTAGGAGATTTTTGAGGTACGTTATGCCCTTACGTTTTTTTTACGAGTAGGTTTTGTTTGTTTTCCGACCTTTCGATAAGGCTTTAACTTTTTTGAAGTAACATAATTAGAGTATGTTTTTATCGAGTAAGGTTAATACCAAACCTAGATACCTCTAACGTTTTAAGCATGACGTTTTTTTTCCCGACCTTTTCCTAACTGTATAATGATTACCTGGGTCCGGCTCTTAAGGAGGAATGGGACGCACCCGAATTTTTTCCGAGTTTTATGCTTAATAAAATTAATAAGTACGTTTGCGCCTTGCTGTCGTATGCGTTCTGGTCGTTTTCCGATATTTCTATGTTAATCTTTTATAGTACGCTTAATAAAAAGGTTGATTAACGTAAGGCTTAATGGTGAAGTACGAGATTTTGTTTTTGCAATAAAGGTTCGACTTTTCTTACGTCATTTATTAGTTTCCGGTCGCCTTCCGTTTTGTTTGTAAAGGAATCGTAGTTTGGTTTTATGCTTTGGTTTATTATATGTATTTAATGATATTTAGTTGGTTTATTTCCGACCGGTATATAATAGGTTAATACTTGCTAAAAGCTTAAAAATAATTATATAATTAATACTAAATTTAATTGCTTTAAATTCACTGGAAGCTGTTTTCGATTGTTATATGGTATGTTTCCGAACGGGCTGTTATAGTTCTGTTATCTTTGGGTTATTTTATTTTTTATGTACGTGTTTAACTTTTTTTTCGTAATATTATAATATCTTAAGTACGTATTCGAAGTATTTTCGGGGTTCTTACGTATTATATTCGGCGGGCCAGCTTTTTTATTTAATAAGGTATTTACGTTACTCTTAATCGTTTTGGTGGCGGATAATATTCTTTATTATTTATTTTTCTTATTTTTTATTAAATCTCATAACGCCGTTTAAACGTTGTTCGGTTTCCGATTATGCTACGGTTTTAATAAAGATACGGGAAATATATTCTATATCTATTAATACTTAATAAAAAGAATCATTTTATACGCTTAGGAACTTATTTACTTTTTAATCGCAATCCGAATATAAATAAATGCGAACTTTTTATTTTTAAACTTAAAATTCTTAATTAATAAATTTATTTATTATTTTAGTTAAAACTTTATGGATATATAACGTTAATCGTAATACTGTTTTTATGCTATTATTATTCTTTCCTAATATTCGTATATTATTTAATAAACGGCTGTAATTTTTTCAAGTCGTTCCTTTAATCCCTATAGTTAACCCCTAAACCGTTATAAAGGGTATTTTATTATTTTTGGATAATAACTATATAGGGCTCTAAATAAAAGCCTGCTGGTAAATATATTCCGGGTATTATTTTATACAAATTTTACGCTTCGTAATAACTTTATCTAATTATCCTAGTATACGTTTACGTAGTTATAAGGGTAATACTTTAACACCTAATAAATGCGTTTTATTTATTTATCGGTTTACGGGTAATATACGGTCGACATCCGCCGTTTTAATTCCCGTTTTTTATAAAGCTTTACCCAAAATTAATTCGTTAATAGCTTATCTTTATTATTAATAATCCCGGCCGGCGTTCCAAACTTTTATTTTATTTTATCGTAAAATAATCGGGTTAATTCGGTTATTATTAAGGTTTTAACCGTAAAAAGAAAGAAACTAAATTTCGTAAAGCGATTGATAATTATTAAAATCGCGTCCTATTTTAACCCGTTTAGGCCTAAGCTTTTAAGGAACCTTATAATAAACTTTAACATAATCTTTTAAAAAGAAGATTACTTAAATAATAGCAAAGGTTATAGCTGTCTGTATGCCTTATACCGTAGCTTTATTATCCCTTAACAGTTCGGATATTTTCTAATATACTTTCGGATATTATTTGCTATATTTTCCTAATAAAACTTCCTAGTTAGTAATTCTAATATATAAACATATTTTATATAACTTATCTTCGAGTTATTATAATATTAATTAATTAATTAATTACTTTTATAAAGCGCTTTATAACGGGATTACGAATTTATCCAGATAATATAGGGCTTTACTCGGGTTTACAAAATATCCCCCCTTTATTTCAACTTGGTATCCGGCTATCCGTATTAACTTTATAATTTTTAAGTCCTTAATTTATAGCCCGCGAACCTAATCGTAAAACTATCAGAAAACTTTCAGTTATAACGCCGTTTCGTTTTTAACTAGCTTTTTTGTTAAAAAACGTAAGACGTACTGATTATAAATAATAACTTTAATATTAATTTGGTTTTTTTTTAAACTTTTCAAAATTTGATTGTAGTATAGTTACGGCTTACGGTTATTATTATTTAACCGTTAATCGTATTATTACCGCAATTTATATTTATATTATTATACATAAATAGTAAGTTCAGTAGGTATATAATTTTTTACCTTTTCCCTTCTTTCGAGAACTTCTTGCGATCGTATAGCAAAAGATTTCCGTTTTTCTTTACGCGGACGGTAGCTACCTAAGCTTTAATTATTTAAAATCTGTTTGAAAATTCTATAGTAAGCAAATTTTATACTATTTTTATAAAATTCTTTATCTTTTTATAACTTTTTAAATCGCGTTATATGTTTACGATTGCTTTCCATACATTTTCCGATATTTCGTTCGTAAGTTTAAACTTTTTAGATAATATAAGCATTACGTTCTTATGTTTAATCTTTTTTAATATATAATCTAGGCGCTTCAATAACCTATCCGCCGGATTAGCGGCGTCTGGTCGATGCTGGATCTTAAAATTAAATTACGTAAAACGGTAAATTTATCGGGTTAACTTTTCTTTAAGGTTACGTATTAATATCTTTATGATATTTTTAACGTTATATAATTTATAAATATTAAAAAAAGAAATCTATTTTTTTAAGTTATTTTTATTAATACTTTAAGTTTTTTATAATTACTAACAACTTTTATTACTTTACAACTTATCATTTTTTCGTCGGGTTAAGCTTTCGCAATTAATATACAACTAGATATTAATATTTTCCATATTTTGATAAAAGCATTCCCGCTATAACCTTTACCGAAGCGTTTATTTTTACTTTAGTATCTTTAAAATTATCTTAGTATCGGAATACGGTCGTTAATTAAAAGGCGTTTTTTCAAGGTCCTAAACGCTTTTCGAGCCTTTTCGGGTTTATAAAATTCCGCTTTTTTACTTTTAGCTTACGCTTTTTTTAATAACTTTATAATAAACTTAATAATACGCGAATAATAAGCGATAAACTTCCGATAAAGATTTACGAATTTTAAGAAAACCTGGATATTTCGGGTTAACTTTAGTTCCGGTTACGCCTTAATAACGTTGATTTGTCGGCGGTCCATTTCCAGGCCGTCGGTATTAATTACGAACCTTAAAAAATTTATCCCTTTTTTAAAGAATTTATATTTAAATATCTTTACAAATAATTAGTATTATAATAGCCGTTCGTAAATTAATTAAAGATATTTTATGTTTTTTTATCCGAATAAACGACGATCTCGTTTAGGTATATTACGTAAATATAGTTTATTAATTTAGCTAATATTTTGTATATATAACTTTAAAACGTAGTTAATGTATTAATAAGGTTAAATGGCATAACCATATATTTAAACTAGCCGTAACGCGTTCGAAATGCGGTTTTTTATTTATCGCTTTTCCTAATCTTGATATAATAGTAGGTATCCTTAACGTTAATTTTTTAAAATACCTTAATAAACTTTAATCGGTTTATCATTTCCGAAATTAAGGGTAAAGGATACTGGTTTTTTATCGTAATTCGGTTTAACTCTTTATAATCGATGTATAATCGGGAATTATTATCTTTTTTAGGCACGAATAATATTAACGCCCTTACGTCCGATTTTAAGTACGGTAACTTTCTTATTTTTAAATTCTCCCGTATGTGCTTTTTTAGCGTTTTCCGTTACGCTTTCGATATTAGGCAAATAAGTCCGAATAAGGGCGTTTTCCTTGGGATTAGGTTTATCGGATATTTTACCCCTGGTAGTTAGGGAATCTTTTCGCAGTTTTTTCGGAGTACATTCGCTAGCAGCCCTTTAAGTAATTTAAAACTTTTGTTATTTTAATATAATTATTTCCCGAATTCCGGAATATTTAATTTATCGATTAATCTTATTAAGTTAACAATATAAACCTATTTTTCTAAAAGTGTTAAATTTATGATTTTTTTATCTATTAACGTTTTAAAACGGCCCGTACGATTATTCGCATATGGCCGTTTTTAATATAATCCTTAATTTACCCATCCCGAGTTAGGATAATAAAAGATCGGGAGCCTTCCGGTCGTAACGTATCGCGAAATATATTTATTTAAATCTTCGTTTTATTTCGTTATTATTTATTATGTTAATAAGGACTTTATAAATTTCGTAACACTTAATATACGCGCTATTAGCGCCGATAAGGCCCGGGAGGTTTACGGTGGCTAAATAAAGATTAAGCTTCCTTATTAATCTTTTATTTATCGTATTAACTTGCGCCTCGGTATTTATATTTACTTATATTATAATATCCCCGCATTCCTTTTAATAAATGCCTTCTTTTTAAAAGGCGGTTTTATTTTAACCGTCTTATAATCGTCTGCCGAAGTAGATTAGACATATATATTTACTTCGCTTTTTTTAAGCTTACGTTTAAGGAGTTATAAGAATCGATATTATATATTGTAACGTTTTGTAACGTTTTTAGAGGTTGATTTTTATGCAGTCAAGATAATAACGCTTTTGTATTATCTTTTACCTTGCAGTTAAAGTTTTTATGGCTTAATGTCCTGGAGTTAAAATATTTCGGTAAACCTTTATAAAAATTAGGTACATTAAATTACGTAGACTTATTTCGGTCGGAGTTGAACCGGCGCTTGTCCGGTTTCCGAATATAAAAACGTCTTCGATTTTTATTATTCCTATGCGGTATTTTTAATTAGACTTT
Source organism: Monosporascus ibericus (assembly GCA_004154915.1). Taxonomy (NCBI): domain Eukaryota; kingdom Fungi; phylum Ascomycota; class Sordariomycetes; order Xylariales; genus Monosporascus; species Monosporascus ibericus. The sequence goes on from QJNU01000335.1 coordinate 61,310, forward strand.
ACCTTTTAGAGTTTCTTTTCCGAAAGCGTTAAAATAGGACCTTTTATCCTTATTAATACTTTTAGCGAAGGACGATTAATCATTATTCGCCTTTTTCCATACGTCTTAATAACGTTTTGCTTTATTTGCTATATTATTAACTTAATCCAGCTTAACGCCTTTAAGTAATAAAGTATTTCGTAACCCCGGTATCAACTTATAAAAATAATTAAATATAAACTGTTTATTATCACGATTATTTTCCGAATTTAAAGCCTTTATAAGTTGTATCTTATATATTAAAAGTTTCCATTTAACGTAAAAATCAAATAGTAATTAATTAATTTATTCTCGCAATTTCATAAAGAATTCCCGATATTCCTGATTAAAAAGGTTAGGATTCGAATGAACTTTCTTAATAAAAGTCTATAAATCCTTTATTTTCAGTTTTCTTTCGTAATTAAAATAATTAAACGTAGCATAATACGATTACTAGGTACTTACGATAAAGGCGTCCATATAGCCCATGGCATGTTAAATATAGGTAATAATATTTCGTTTTAACCTTTCGGCGTAAGCCTTAATTCTAACTTTTATTTCATTTAATCTTTTTAATTAACGTACATTTAATAAACTTTAGACAATTATAATACGGTACCCGATTATCGCCCTTAAGCTTTTATGCTGATATAATAATTAGCTTATAAAGTTCTGCCGTTTTAATTTATGTAATCGCTTATTTTTGGCCAGCTATTGAAGAAGTTCCGTATGCTGCTTATTCTGCTGGCAAATAATTTCCAAAATCTGGTTATTATTAAGGGGCTTAAATTTTCTTTATTTTAAATTCCGGAACGTTATTATTATGTTAGGCTTATTTTCCGACCGTTCGATTAACGGTTATCGAAATACATATCGGTTAAATACATAAAGGAATTTATAATCCCGAAAAGCATTTTGCTTTTTTTATTAAAGCTCCTTTTTAAGTTTTTCTGTCCGTACTTATATTATAGCCAATGGTTCGTCGATCGCATTAAAGTTCGTAATTTCCTTTAGTTGGTAATTTAAGCTTATCTTATAACCTACCTATTTTACTTTTAGTAATTACCGAGTTACTCTCCATAGTAAAGATAAAAGAATTATAAAATAAGAGATAGTTATGAGCTAAAGTAAGGTAATCGTTAACCAGTCGCAAAGTAAATTCCAAAAAGTAAATATATTAGGTTATTTCTATCTGGGGTCTTCCTTTAGTTGCGAGATGGTTATTTATGTTAGTAGGTAAGTCGGTAACTAATCGGTTACTAGTCGCAGACCCCTAGGAGCTGTATCCTCACATATAAATTTTCATTTTTCTTAAAGCATTTATAACCGCTTTTATGTACATTTATTAAAAGGTGCAAACGTAAATCTTTTACTATCTTAGATTAATGCAAATACTTAACTTCTCTTAATGTTAATGGAAAAAAAAGTTAAATTACGCTATAAATTATATTGTGTAAGCCCGTATTAAATGAACTAAGAAAGGTTTTCAAAACGAAATCCTAATTAAGTAAAAAAGTCTGACGAAATTTAATTAAAACTCTTTTGAAAAATTTAAAACTATAAAAATCGCAAAATATTTCGAAAGAAATATGAAAACCCTGTAATTAACGATGGACCTTAAATATAACGTATTTCGCGGCAAGAAAAAATATATAAAAGCCTGCTTTTAAATAGTTTACGAATAACCTTTAAATAACGTTAAAACTTTAATAAAACTACTTTAGAATTAAAAGGTTTTAAGGGATAAATTGTACGTACAGAACTTATTAATAACGTATGGACAAAAAGGGAACCATAAAACTAAGAACTTAACTAATACGTCAGTTATAATATTTGAATTCGTTTAAAAGCTTATACATGTATTAATTTATTTAAACATTTATAACTTTAAAGTTATCTATATAAAGTATAAAAATTACGCGTTAAAGGCGTCTATTAATTTTCGTAATTATATTTCTTATTTAATAATATATAAAGAAATTTTCAGTTATTTAAACAAGGTTTACGTAAACTTTAAAAATAATAAATATATTTTTATTTACGGAAATAAATTCGACCTACAAATAGTTAATAAGCAGCGCATTGAAAACGTAAGAACTTCTTTAAATTCTTTATATAATATAACTTCTTATTTTAATAAATAAATCGTCCTTTTTCTGAAAAGATTAAAGGAACGGCAAAACTGGACGTTTAACAAATTTTATAAACAGCGCGTAAAATTAAAAAAGTAAGATAAATTTACTTCGTTACCTATAATATGGAAATACGTAACTCGAACTTATAAAACCTTTATATTAACATTTTTTTACATACGAATAACGGCTAAAACGAAATATTAATCGCGGGAAAGCCGCGTGGAAAAGGCGCGAAAAAAACGAGAACTTAGTAATATCGCCATAATAGTAATTAAAAGTAACCTTATAAAATTAAAAAAATGCCTTACACACTTTAAATATAGTTATAAGTTACGCGAAAGTAACGTTAAGGGAGCGCTTATTATATAATATAAAAAGTTTATAAATAGTTATTTTAAGGTATTAACAATTATAATAAATAGAAACTTAATAACGGATAACCCGCCGACCTGGAATTATAAGTAAAAGAAAAATAAAAAGAAAATAATATACTTATTTCGCTAGGTTATATAAAAGGTATTAAAATTTTAAATAAAACGAAAAACGCAGGTAAAATGAAAGATGTTTCAGTAACATTCCAAGTATTCGTTTAAGGCAGTATAAATATTACGAGATTAAGTAGCTTTTGTAGCCTTTTTTTTAGCGGTCGACTTTTTAAAGAAAAACTTATTACCTTTTTATTAAGCATCTTAGTGGATAATTTATAATATATAACTTATCAGCTTATAAGCCGTTTTATAATTACGTGTAAAATTCGATTAAATTATATTATTAAAGATCAACTTACCAATATATAAGGTTTTATAAGGGAAAAAAGTTATAATAGTAAAAAGCCAGCGCAAATATTTGTATGTATATTGCAGGCTTATAATTAACCGCCGAAGTTAGGCTTAATTCGGAAATAATAACGTTCGCTAAAATTTAAATTATTTAAAAGTAAAGATTGCTGTAATTAATAATTAGTAAAAGCGTTAAAGCCGATGTAACGAACCTGTTATACATCCACCTAAAAGTATAAGCAGTATCCGAAAAGGGGTCTTGATTTGCAGGTAATAATAGGGCGAGGGATAATTTATTAGGGGTTTGTTCGTTAAAGAAATTTAACGTCTTTTCTTATAGTAAAGAACGACTACCTCTGGCTATAGGCTTAAATTAATACCTAAGGAGCGAAATTAAGTAGGTGCTATTTATATAAAAGACCGGTTTATTATATATCTTTTACTTTTAAAGTAAATGTGCTATGAATTTATGTAATCTATATAATTTGGTTAGATTACTTAAATTATTTAAATTATTTAGATTACTTGAATCGCTTGGACGGCCAAGCTTTTTTTATCCGGGGTTTAGCCGCGATAGGTTTACGCAAGGCCTAAAAGGTAGGTCTTTTCGAAATAGGAACCTTTATTCCTGTAATATTATTTCCCTTTTTTAAGAATCTTTATCCTAAAGATAAGAACCGTAAGTTGCTACTTTATATTGTTAAAAAATATTTTAGAGATATCCTAATTAACTTTATCATAATAAGCCGTATTTAAAAAAAGAAAAGAAAACTTCGGTTAAATTAATGCGAGTCTCGTAATAATCGCGCGGATTTTATTAAAACGTTTAATTCCAAAGCTATTTCCTGCTTAAACTGCATTCGTTTTGGTAAACCCCATTATTTTTACTTGGTTAATATTTCGAGTTGTAATTATTATATTCGTCGTTAACGTTTAGCCTGCGACGTGTTAACCATGAATTTGTTAGTTAAGATCGGGGAAAAGTAAACGCGTTTATAGAAAAAATAACGTAAGGTATAAAATACCTTAATGGTATAATAAGAGGTTGCCGAAAAGAAAATAAGGGAGTTTGTTACTCTGTTAAAACGTTTTTAATTGTAATAGGATATTTTCCAAAAGAAGGCCTTTATAATCTTAAAAGAAAAATATAAATTAGATTAATTAAAAAAGTAAGAAAAATTAGAAAAAAAAAGCGGCGTTACATAAACGCAAAATAAGTACAGTTTGTTTTTAAAATAGACGCTATGGCGGAGGCGTTTATTTCTTTCGATTGGGATGCCGTAGGTTTAGATTTAAGCGGGGGACCTTTATCGCCTGCGACCTTGGCCGTATTAGAGACGGTTGGTCAGGATTTTGCCGGTGGAACGTTTTAACCAGGTTTATCGTATTCGTTAGGTGGCTAAATAATTCCTAAGTGTTTTTTTCGTATAAGTATTCTTTTTACTTAATTAGGTATTGGATTTTATTTTTGATTATTTTAAAGTTTAATATTCTTTCGATTTCGTATTTATTATCGTCTTTTTCGATTTTTAGGTTTGCTTTTAGTAGAGTGTTTTTGGGTGCTGGTTTAAGTAAGGAAATGTGAAAAATAAGGTATATTTTTATTATATTTGGTAGTGATAGTTGGTAGTTAGTTTTGAAAATGATTTTATTAATTTTGAACGGATTAAGTTTTTTAAAATTGAATTTGTTGTTAGGTTTTTTGGTTTTAATTTGTAACATGTTCGATATTACGTTTTGTTTTTAACGTAACAGATAAATCTTATCTTTTTTTTATTAGAATTAGTCCTTTAATTTCTTTTCATTATAATATTAGGCCATTTTTTGTTAAAGAAAATGTAATTCGATTTGTATTTAAGATTATATCGCCTTAATTTTTGTTATTATTGTTTTTGCTTTAAAAGCTATGATGATAATTATAAAAGTTTTATATATTAATTACTTTAGTTATTAAGTTATTACTTTGTATCCGTATATAGCTATATGGGAGAAGATGCTCATATTTTCGTTAATAAACGTGTTATAAGTTATTTATATTCATAGTAGCAGCTTTATTTAATTATTTTGTTAGTGGTTAATATAATTTTAAAGGTATTATTTTAGGGTTTAGTTTAGTCGTTCCGTTTAACCATTTGTTTAAGAGTGGTAAGTTATTAAGAATTTAAGTTTAGTACCTATTTGTTTAAAGAAGTTAGTACCGAATTTGGACGTAAAAAGTTTATTTCGGTTAGAAATGATTTTTTTGGTATTTCGTATTTGTCGAGGTAATATCGGATAAATTCATAGGTTAGTTGTTTTGCCGTTATAGTTCCTTTAAAAAATAGGAAGTACTTATATTTGGTAAGTTTATTAACGATTATCCAGATTCCGTCGTATTCGATTTTAGTGCTTAAGTTTTTAAATGGAAAAAAGTTGGTAATAAAATTTTAAGTTATGGTGTTCCATGTTTTGTTAAGAATATTAATAGGTTATAATAGCTCATAAGGCTTATGACGTATTATTTTGGCCTTGTTATAAATGTTGTAATTTTTAACGATCTTTTTAATTATTCGGCGTAATTTTAAGAAGTCGTATTTTTCCTGTAGCCGTCGAGTAGTTTTAATGATTTTTTAATATTTATGTAATAGGTTTTCGTAAAGTTCCCTTACGAATTATTTTTGTTAGTTTTTAGGAATATAGATTTTGTTACGGTATAATAATTAATTTTTTAGTTATCTTTTTAACTAATAAACTTTTTCTTTTTCGTTCGTATCGTAGGAATTTCGAAACCGTGTTAAAAGTTCGGGGGTTAGTTTTTTTAAGATTTCGTATAATTATATAGTAACATTCTTATTATACTGTAATATCTGTATGCTTTGTTTAGGAACCTTGGGATTATAATCGTTTTTACGATTAAGAATATCCGCTTAGATATTTTTTTTAATGTGATATATTTTAAAGTTAAACCTTAATAAGAAAATTATCCAGCTTTTATATCGTTTATTTAATTTTTATGCTTTTATAAATCGGGTAAGGTTTTTATAATTAAAGTAAATATTAAAGGGGTTTTTAATTCCGTTAAAGAAAGGTTCTCATTTTTTAAAAGCGTTAATAATTATTAATAGTTCTTTATTATAGATCGGGTATTTAAATTTTGTATTTCGGAATGCTTTTAAATAGTAGGCTACTAGGTATTATTTGTCGTTATCCTTTAATTATCTTAGGACGGCACCTAATACGTAATTTAACGCGCTCGTTTTTAAGCGTTTTCTTTTTTATATTAGGTAGTTTTATTATGGGTTTATTGGTGATTATGTTCATTAAAATTTGAAACGCTTTTTTTATATTTTTTGGGAATTTAAATTCCTTATTAACGTACTTTTTAATCGTAAGTTTTGTTAATGGTTTAACTATATCTTCGTATCTTTTAATTAGATTTCGTACGTAACCCGTAAATTCTAAAATCTGCCGGATATCGGTAACGGTTACCTTGTTAAAGATGGGCTAATTTTTGATTATTTTTATCTTAAAGCGTTAAATCTAAATTTGGCCAGGGGTAAGTATATATCCCAGAAGGTTTAGCTTTTGCGTATACCATACGTTTTTGACTAGGTTAATTTAGATATTCGCCTTATTTAAAGTTTCAAGTACTTAAGCAATATGCTTTTTATGTTTTTTTAAAGTCTCGGAGTAGATAAGAATGTCGTCGAGGTAGACGAATATAAACTTATTCGGGAATTTTCGTAAGGTAGTTATGATTAAGCGTTAAAAACTGGCGGAAGCATTGGTAAATTTTATAGGCATTATTCGATATTTGTAAAGTCCGTATATCGTTTTAAATACCGTTTTTTATTCTTCTTTTTTAACTATTTTGATACGGTAATAACCATTTCGAAAATCAAGTGCGGTAAATTATTTAGCTTTGTTACCGTTCCTTTTTAGTATATTCATAAGTGTTAAAGGGTATTTATTCTTAATCGTAATGTTATTTAGTTATTTGTAATCGATTACTTTTTTAAAAATTAGGTTTCCGTTTTCGTCGATCTTTTACTTTTCATTTTTAGTTTTTGGTATTATAAAAACAGGGTATCTAATAAGAAAGTTAAAAACTCGAATGTATCTTTTTTTTAGGTCGACTTAAATGGGTTTTTATAAGGCTTTTAATTTTTTAACATTTATGTGGTAAAGTTTATAAAGTTTAGGATAATATCTTTCCTTAATAAGTATTCGGTAATCCTATTATCTATATAATAGCAACTTATGATCTTTTTTGTCCTTAAATAGGTTTTTAAATTTTTAATATTTAGGTAGTACTTTTCCGGCTTGGTCTGGCACTTATACTTCCTTAATGATATAGCAAACTCCTTGTTCGTCCTTTTCGGGTAACCTTTTTTTATCCTTTTAAAAAAGTGTCTCGTATTTTTAGTTAATATATGGATTGCTGGTCCTGAGTTACGGCATTTCTAGGATGATGTTATGTTTAGAGATATCGGCAATATCTAATGAAATTCGTTCTTGGTATCTTTAAATCTAAACGGGGAGTTTTTCCGTTTTTAGTAAAACTCGTCCGTTTTTATACTGAAATAAGCTTCCGTTTATTATGCGTAACTTATAGGATTTTAATTTATATTTTTAAGAAACTTGATACTTTTCTGTTATTACGGAAGAGATAAAGTTGCTTTCGGCTTTTAAGTTGATTATGGCTTTAAATATCTCATTTTTATATTAAAAGGAAATTTCGATCTGGTTACGTATCCTTTATATCGTTTCGCATAAGGTTTTGTAAATTGGAGCTTTTCGATACCTTAATTTCGAAAACCTTTAACGTTTTTTAACTGATGTTATTTGTTTGCGAAAAGGCGTTTCCACTTTCGGGCTTTTTTTGCAACGTACTTAATATAATAATTATTTATGCATTTATATTATTTCTTTTTGTCGAATTGGCATTGGAAGGTAACTGTTTTATTTAAGTTCGACTTTTAATCTTGCATTTTTCGGGTTATAAGGTTAAAAGTATGAACTTTCGAAAAAGGTATTCGATATTTAGAAGTTCGTATTGAATATAAAGCATCGGGGAATAACATAAGCATCCTTACGATATAACCTTTTAACTTGGTTTTAATTCGAGATGTAAATAATAAGATCTAGTGTATTTAGGCTATCGGGGAGTTTCTGTATATTTGCATTCGTTATTTAATTCGGCAAGTGTTTTTTCGTTCTATTTAAGCCAAAAGCTATTATCTTTTTTAGTTTTAAAGTAAACAAGATAATCGTCCAAGTAACAAGCGGTAAGGTGTAATAAATTATGCTAATTTGTTCGAGGTTTAATATGTACCGTATATTCGGGAAGTTCGCAAAGTTCCGGGAATATCTATCCGTAATTATTAACGTTAAGTCGGAATTAACTGTTTTTATCATGTATCTTATATTAAGATATATTAAGATAATAAAAGTATTTAACTTTATAGCTGTTTTAAAGGCCGTTTATCCAGGATAATACTTATAGGTTTTAATTTTAAAGTTCTAGTAAATAAAGTAATTTTCATACTTTAAGATATCGTTCTAGATATAAATAATAATAGCAATAGTAAATTCTAGCTGGAAGAAAATCGTACTAATCTTTTTCTTTTTTTTCTGCTTTATTATTAGTTTTTTGTTTAACCGTTTTAGCCTTTTTCTGGGGTTAAGGAATTCCTTCCCTTTTGAAGTTCTTTTTTACGAGAAAATGACATTTACTTTTAAAATATCCCTTTTTTCTATAATTAAAATACTTTATATCGGACTTATTTTTTTGGCCTTTTTCGAAATAATACTTATTTATTTTTAGGTTTACCGTTATTCTTTTTGGTTTAATTACTAAAACTTTTGTCGTTATTTCGTTTATTAATTTCTTTTTTTTTCGATGTATCGGTTAAAGGTACGTCGGTTAGCAATAATTGTTTTATTGGTATATTTTTCAAAAAATTCTGTTTTAAATATTATGTATATTTCGTTTTTAACTTAAGGTTCTAAGCCGTTATAAAAAGGGCAAAATAATGCGTTTTTTGGTAAATTGGAAATTACGGTTAAGCGGTTAAATTCCGTCGTATATTTTACTGTTAACGTAGTTTAATAAAGGAAATGTAGTTATTTTATTACGTATTATTCCTTATTTAAATCTCCAAATATAGTTCGTATTTGATTTTCGAAATATCGGTAATTGTTAAAGATATAATTAATAATATCTAAGGATTTTTCGGGGTAGTTCTCTAGGTAATCCTTTATGATTAGTTCGAACTATAGGAAAATTCGTCCAGTAAGTAGCTAGGAGATGGCTATTACTTTCTGATAGTTTTCCGTTAAGGAGTTCTAGTAGAACTTAAGGTAAATTCTAGCTTAAACGAAAAATCCTTTTATATCTGTAATTCCGTTATAACGTTTTTAGGTAATTAACTTATAGCTTTTAATTTCCGGCATTCCGTCGCAACTAAAAGGTAAAATAATAGTTTTGCGGTACCGCTTAAGGCCGAATAATAAGGGTGCTTTTTTTTCTATTTTTCGGGTAAATTAAGCCATCCTTTTTGGTGGGGGTTAAGGTTTTCTTTTTTTTTTTTTGTCCTTTTCTAGGGCTTGGATTTTACGTGACAGGATTTTCATTTTCTTTTCGAGAAAAATATTTTCTTTTTCCCTTCAGGCCTTAAGGTTCCTAGACTTTTAGTTTTTCTTTTTTTTCCGAATTTCTCTAAATCTTAACAGTATTCGTTAAAGCCGGGGTTAGATGCTGGGTTTAAGAAGAAAAAGGATTTTCTATACTTTTAGTTATAAAAGGCATAATATTATTAATTAGTTAAAGAACTTTTTCGATAAAGGGTAAATTATCTAATCTGGTTATTAATTTTTTATTAGCTTATAACGGGAATCGAGTATATTATTTATCTTTTAAACGTTGTTTTATAATATCGTGTTTATTGAATTTAAGAAAGTTTATGCTTAATTAGGCCTTATATTATCCGTCGGCTATTAATTAAAGAATTATCAAAATATATCGAACTTATTATATATCTATTTAAAGGTATAAGTAATATCCGAAACGGGGTTTTAATTTGCAGGTAATAATAAAGCGAAGGATAATTTATTAAGGATTTATTCGTTAAAGAAATTTAAAGACTTTTCCCATAATAAAAAACGACTGCCTTTAGCTATAGGCTTCAATTAATAACTAAGGAGCGAAATTAAGTAGGTGCTATTTACATAAAAGACTGGTTTATTATATATCTTTTATTTTTAAAGTAAGTATGCCGTGGATTTATGTGATTTATGTAATCTGGTCAGATTACCTAGATTACTTAAATTACTTAGATCGCTTGGATCGCTTAGAGAGCCAAGCTCTTTCCATCCGGGGTTTAGCCGCGACAGGTTTACGCTAGGCCTAAAAGGTAGATCTCCTCAAGACAGGAACCCTTGTTCCTGTAACAGCCGATTAGGTAACGATAAGCGTAATTAATATATTAACCCCCTTTCGGATAATAAAACGGCTATATAATAGAGCTACGTTTAAACCCTATCATAATACCAAGCTTTCGTCGGTGCCAAGCCGCTAGAAATGCGCAGCGCTAGCGCAGCGCTATATATTTTCGCATATAAACTGCATTTTCGATATTCACTTTTCTTTCCTCTTTAGTTAGAAAATAAAACCCTTTTAGGCCACTCTTTATAAATTGCATATATTAATACTTTCATAATAAATTTGTTATATTTTAATATATTAAAGCCGGCTAAAATCGTTCCCGTATGTAAGTTAAGAATTCGATCGATAATTGAAAGTTTTTTCTGTCGTCGTTACTTTTCGTAAAATAACCAAAATATCAGTTCAGAAAGGTTCATGATTAAATCAGTCTTATAGTACTAATGAAATTGTTTCGTTTATAAAACTAAGGTACCAGATAAGCTCGCGGCTTAGACAAGCTTACGGCTCGTATTTTGCCACCTCGCGATAACAAAGGCAAATAAATTAACCATAATATATTAAATCAATTTGAATTTATCGGATCCTCTGCTATTAAACGTATTTATAACTTCTTTATAAGTACGCGTATTATGTCTGAGTTTTTTATAAATATTATGTTTTCATTTTCTCGTTTTATCCCTGTTATAACGATTAGTTTTAACCGTTGTTAATTATATTTCTTTTACTACCTTTTTCGTTTTTGACCAAAAAAGCTTATCTTTCTTATATAGTATATATCCCTCCTTTTTAAAAACGTTTATTTTTAGCTTTTTAATGTTTACTTAAGATATGATTCGTTTTGCGTAATTAAGCGGTTTTTTTAAAAAAAAGAAACGTAACTTTGTATAAAAATATTAAGTTATTTTTCTTTAAAGAATTAACCAATTTAACCGTTTTTATTAACGAACTATCTTAGTAATTTTTAATCTTTTTTATGAAAAGTTGTTTTATTATTTTTCGCATATTTTTTTAAAAAAAAAAAAAACTTTACGAAAAAGGAAAAGATAAAGTCAATAGAGGTAAACGGCAAAATAATCGCTATAAATGTAACCAAAAACACTTTTAATTTATAAAAGACGTTACTAAAATCGAATAAACTAAATCTAACTTTCGTAAAGCTGGATTTAATATTATCAAACGTTATAACGGCTTTAAACGCGTCGTAAAAACCGGCGAAGAAATCTGTTTCTTGCAATATAAATATAATATTGTCGTATTAAGCCTTTAATATAAAACAAATAAATACGTTTTAAATTAAAAAAACAAAATAGGTTAAAAGGTTAAAGCCGATAAGAGAAAATACCCCGATATATAAAAACTAATAATATCGTTATTTACGTAATATTCTTCGACTTCGATTGAATAATAATTTTCGTAACTGTTAAAAATAAAAATATATTTCGATTTTTTTACATGGATTCGTATATATTTATTAAAATATTAAATTTATTTTAAACTTAACTTACTGATTCCTTAATTATTAAAATTTAAAAAGAATTTCCGTAATATTAAAAATTAGAGTAATTTTCTCCCGTTAATATAAGAAATAACAATAAATTTTAATTTATTAATAAATATTTTAAGTAATTAAAATTTACTTTAAATTATTTTATTATATTTATTTATGTTTTCTACAGTCTTTAAAGTTTATAATTATTATGCCTGATATTATGAAAAGCTTTATTAAAAAGCCCGTTTCGTTAAAATTATAATATATATTTTCACCATATCGTATTTTACGATTACAATCCGAATAAGTTCGAATTATTTGTGAAATACTTTTAAATTTTCACATAATACTTTTTAAAAACTAATTCTTCGAAATAAATATATTTAAAGTCTTTTTACAGCCTTATAAAAGTTAACATTCATTTAATCCCGATGTATATTATAATACATTGAATAAATAATAAATTCGCTTTATTTTTAACGTATTAAAGCCGGATAAAAAACGTTTACGTATTTAACTTTCAAATTGGTCAATAATCGACTTTTTCAGTTAACATTAATTCTTACAAATCGGAGATAATATCGGTTCGGGCGCGTTTATTATAATATCGGGCTTTTAAGGTTATTCCGGTAATATCGTATATAAAATTTAACCTTTTAAGATTAAGTTTTAAAGCGTATTTTCTGAACTTAAACAGTTAAATTTATTTTAAATTCTTTTATAAAACGTTTTATAATGTTAATATTATATAATAAATTAATAAAGATGGATAGTTAGAATATTAATAAAAACGAGCCGCGAGCTTATTTGGTATGTTAAGCCGTTTAATATTAAGCTTCGGGGTGTTTTTTACTTGCCTAAAGAGCTAGATTTATTTTAATTTCTTTTATAAAACGCTTTATAATATTAGTATTAAAAAATAAGCGATTAAAGCTAAGTATTTAAAATTGTTTAAAAAGTGACCGACTTACTAATATAGACACGTTATAATTATATAAATCATTAATTCGTAAAATCCAACTTTATTATTTTATTTATTTTAGTAGAAAAACCTCCTTGTAAATTTAGTGTCATAGAGATTTATTATTAATTTAATAAAAGATTAATATTAATTATAATAACTAAATAAGCAACGAATTATATTTAAAATAAATTTAATATTTCCATAAATATATCCGAACGTCTAGGAAAAAACGAAACGTTTCCTGGTCTTCGACAGCTACGAAATTTATTATTCGATAAAATTCGACAAAGTATTAACGTACTTTGTAAGCTCGCGGCTCGTTTTTACTAACATTTTAATTGTTTATCTTTATTAATTTATCAGGTAATACCAATATTATGAAACGTCTTATAAAATAATTTGAAATAAACTAACCGTTTAAGTTAAAAAATAAACCTTAAAATTTAATTTCAAAAAGCTTAGTTTTATATATAATATTACTAAAACAATCTTAAAAACCAGATATTATAGCAAACGCCCCTAAACCGATCTTATTTCTTATTTACGAAATTTAACGCCAAGAGAAAAGAAATTTATTATTAAAAGGGTTATTATTTTAAATACGTAAAAGTTTTCTAGCCGGCTTTAGCAGGTTAAAAATATAGCGAATTTATTACTTACTAAACGCGTTACGATACGCGTTATAGTTAACTAAGTATCGAATTTTATTAAATAATAATAAAAACTTAAAACGCGTTTAAATCGAAAAGTCGTTTATTAAAAAATATTATATGAAAACCTAAAAATATTGCGCAAATAATTCAATCTTGTTCGAATTATAATCGTGAAATACGATATCATAAAGAAAGATACTTATAACTTCGACGAAACGGATTTTTTAACAAAGGTTTTTATAATATCGGGCATAATAATTATAATTTGTAAAAAGCAAGAATAATATAAAAAAGCTAAGTAAGAGTAATAAGCAGATGGGAAATAAATTATAATTATACCAATTATTCATTCGTAAAATTAAAGTTTATTTCCATTTATTATTTCAACTGAACAGATTTACCTTACTTTTTAATATCAAAAACATTTATTATTACTCGGTTAAAACTCTGTAGAAACTTTAATAATTAAATAACGAACAAGTTATATTTAAAATAAACCTAACATTTTGATAGATATATACGAATACATATAAAAAAAATCGAAACCTTTTTTTAACTTTAACAGCCTTAAAAATTCTTATTGGATCAAGTTCGAAATATATTACGTGAATAACGGTATTATTATACGTTATATACTTATTTATTCCTTTTATCTGCTTTAACCTTTTAATGTATCCTATTTTTTGGTATTAAAATATAGTTATTCGCTTTATATCAAAAATTTAATCTGACGTTCTCATACTTATATCGCGAAAAAAAAAAATCCTTTTTAACCTTTACGGCGTATTTAAAGCTGCTATAAAATTCGATAATATTAAATCTGAATTTACGAAAGTTGAATTTGTTTTATTTAATCTTAATAACGTTCTTTTTAATGTATATATTTCTTTTAAAATTATGCCTATACCGACCGTTTCTCCGCTTACTTTCGCCGGTTTCATTTTTACACCTCGTATAAAGATCTATAAAAATATTCCTAAAATAATAAAATAAAAATATTCCTTATAAAGGAATATTTCTCCCTAGAGGAGACGTAACCGTGTAGACAAAATTGAATAGAATGATAGATTGCTATCTTAATTCCTAGGCTTTACTAAACCTATCCCTATCGCAGACTCCCTTGTCCCGCTCCTATCCATGTCGACTTTTATCCGAATTCTAGAGGTTTTTCGTAATCCGGAGCAGCCGGGCAAACTATCGTTCATAATTCTCCTTATATTATTCCAAAATCAAAACTTCGAAGTGTTGAAGCCCGTTATTATTTTTCCCTTTTAATTTCGCTAACAGTCTTTTTATAATTTCCTTATTTTTAGGTATAATTTTCTTTACGGTTAATTACCGTCATTTTTAAAAAAAAAATAATATCCGAAAATTAAAAACCGAAATTAATTTATTTAAAAAAAATTAGATTAATAATAATATCGATAATTTTAGCTCGTCCGGTAACTTTGTAAGGATTATATACCGGGAATAAAATAATTTTTATAAAAAGTATCTTATTCCGGAATACCGGTATCGCATATTCGGAATTGCGCAGCATAATATCTTGATTAATGGGTAACTCGAAAAGGTGGTCTGTTATTAAGTACTTTTTACTTACTTATTATATTAACATCTTTCTTTTAGTCGTAAAAACGATTAAAGTTAAAATTTCTAGCCCTTTTTATAGCTAACATCTAATATTTATAACCGTAAAACTAGCGAAAGCTGCGAAAGCCTTTTATGCGTAATTAAGGTTTACCTTTAAGATTTATCCTTAAGGTTTATTATTAAAATTTGCTTTTAGGGTTTACTATTAGAGTTTATCTTTAAGGTTTACCGCGTAAAGCTTAACATCTCTTAAGTTATATTATCTAACCCTGCCGAAACAGCTAGCGGGCATAAAGTTCATCAAGGTCGAAGCTTGTTAGCAATTACGCATGAAAGCCTCCTAAGCCGCCATCAGTCGAGAAATTACGTGCTTACAGGGGCCTAGCTGTCGGCGTCAGAATAAGGTTTTATAGGACTGATATATATAATTTATCCTAATTATGAAAACTATTAATAAGTTATCGTATTCAAAGATATTAGGTATAGTATCTATCGTAGAAATTATATCGTGGAATGATTTTCTGTATATTTGGCTAAGCCTGGAAAATAAGTCTTCAACCCATATCAATCTTGCATAAAGGAATATTAAAAATTAACAGGCTAATTCGCTAACGAAAATCGTTGAATCGGTTAATGTTTTTAAATAGAAATTACCTAATACTTTGATATAACGTTTCTCTTCTTAAATAAAAGATCATCCAATTTCGCCAAACTAATAATACTCTTAATAAACGTCGAAGGGCAAAAAATAAACGTCTTTAAAAAAAACTTATTCTATAAAAAGAACAGGCTTTTTTAGCTAAAAAGGAAGATATTAATAAAGAATATAATTAATAGTGGTTAAAAGTAATTGTCGTAAAAAGGATTAAAACGAAGGAATGAAAGTATGACGTTTACAGCAAGCTCGGATATAATACGCGTACTTATAAAGAAGTTATAAATATATTTAGCGATAAAGAAACCGATTAGTTTAAGTTAATTATTTATGTTATAATTATTTTACTTGAATTTATTATTGTAAGATATAAAAAAAAAAAACGCGCTGCGAGATTATATAGTACGTTATGCGAATAACCGTATTATTACGTTTTATATACCTTTTTTTTTAATTCTTCGATATATTTTATTTTTTTATTTTAAAACGCGCTTATTTACTTTATATCAAAAGTTTAATACGACGTTATTATAGTTATATCGCGCAAAGAAAAAAAAGATTTGTACCGATTTTTACGACGCGTTTAAAGTTACCACAACGTCCTATAATATTAAATCCAGATCTGCGAAAGCTAGATTTATTTTATTCGATTTAAGAAACTTTTTTTCGAATTCAAACTTCTATTTATATCGACCGTTTTGCCAGTTACTTCCGCCGGGTTTTTTTCGTTTTTATAAACCTTTTAAAAAAAATCTAGATAATAACAAAATAAAACGTTACTTATAAATAAAAATTAGAAATCATCAGAGTAACTTGCTAATAAAAATGATATCACCGGTTAATTTTTTAATAAAAATAATTTATTACTTTTATACTACATGAGTTTCTTAGAAAAAAACCGCCTAATTACACGAAATGAACTATATTTCAAGCAAATATAAAAAACCTAAAATTAATCATTTCTAACAAAGAAGAATATTTATTATATAAAAAGGATAAGTATCATAGTTGTTATAGCGCCAGCTAAGCTGAGTCATTCTAACTGTATATATAACGCTCTAAGGCCTAAAGAGCTTTGTCTCTTTTTATTTTTTAAATGTCAGTCTTAGTTTAGTTTTCTTCTGCCTTGAATATAACTAACCTAACCTTTATTAAAAGTTCGCAAGTGATAATTCTAACATCTTTATTATAGCTACTTTAGTTATAGTATTATTATTTTAAACGTTTTCTAAATATCGCGTTTTATAATACGAAGCTTTAATATTACGTAAAAAGGTTAATCCTATTTTGAAAACGATTTATTCTTAATTCGCAACGTAAGAAAAGATAATAAAAGGTTATTATAAATTATAATTAATTATTTTTTATCATTTAACAAATTTATATTAGAAATAGATAAAGTTAAAAGCTACGTTATCTCTTTTGCTTTTTTTAAAGCGACGCCGGCCTTCCGATTATGATTTGGGTTCAGATATAAATAATATTAATTTCAAAAAGTTTATAACGACCTTTATATTAAAAATATAACTATTAATAACGTAACGAATAATTAACAGACTTCTGGCGGGCCTTTATTACTACTTTGAAAAAATATCATTGCTAAAGTTAATGTATTAACTTAGTCATTTTTAAAATAAATTCTTAATATCTACCCTTATAAAAGAAAAAGGCTTAACGAAATAAAACGAAAAACTTAACGAAACTCGTCTGTAACTGGCTTATTTTCAAAATTCAAATACAAATTATTATTCGAAACGTTAGTTATTATAAACTTACTATATCCGATTTATTAAAGTAAGCCATATAACGATTAAATTATTACTTTAAGAATTTTAATAATTATATATAATCCTTAAAAAATTAAAACCCGACCCTACGTACTTAATAATACTATACTCGTTATTACTACGTAGAATTAACGTAATAATTACGATATACTTTAAAAAAATAAATCTAAACGTTTTTAATAATCCGTAAAAAATAATAACTTTTATTATATAATATTAAAAGTTTACGATTAAATTATAATAACTTAAACCGTAAATTAGATTTTTATAATTACTTAAACTTTAAAAAAAAGAAATAAAGTTATAATCGTAAGTCGGGAACTTATTACTTAAATCTCGCTTTTAATTCGAAACCTTTTCGTTAATAACTAATGAAAAACTACATTATCAGAATAATAACGCTATTTATTACGCCGGATATGAAATTATTAATATTATTATTTAATAATGTTAATTAAAATAGAAACGAAAATATTATACATTATCGTTAATATAATTTAAAACATTACTACGTTTCGAAATATTTTCGTGATTTTTCCGTTTAAACTTTATTAATATATATTAATTTCGTTATCATTTTAACGGTGTTATATAAGGTTTTCCTATTAGTAATATTTAAAACCTTTTTCTTATATATAGTAATCTGTTAATAAATACTTATTAAAAAGTAATATATTTTGCTTACCTCTGTTATTATTTCGTTTTGAATAAAATTTTAAACTTTTTAATTATTAAAAGAATTTAAAAAAAATGAATAAACAATTTGTTAATGTGTGAAATTATTAATTTGTAATATTAACGAATATAACCCTTAACTAAGAAATATTATCGTTCGATTTATTTTCGGATTTCGAGTAGAATGTTACTGTTTTAAACTCGAAAAGGGTACAATACGGAAATATATCATCTTAAAGTTACTAAAATAAGTTCAAGTATTATACAGAATTTAATTTAGGTTTTAAACCTTTTAATAAAATAATTACTTAAAGTTGTTAAACCTTTATTATTTTTAAAAATAACGTTAATAATATATTATTATAAAATCGGTAACTTTAATTAGAAGTATAAGTTTAAGCTTGCGTTTCGGGACGTTAACTTTTTATAATTAAAATGGTAACAAGTTATTCGCGAAACTACCCCGAATTTGCTATAAGGCGTTTGTCTAGAGCTTTATTATGCGTAATAACCCGAAGAATCGAGGTCGATTTTTGTTTGAGAGGGGGGATAATTATCATAGCGCCAGCTAGGCTGAGTCATCCTAACTGTATATATATTACCTCACTAAGGTCAGGCCCTATTTTTGAGGTTGTGGCTGCGCCTGCGGCGCAGCTGTGGCTAGAGCTTTCCAAAAACCTGTAGCTCGAAGTACCGACCCACAAAAGGCCCATAAAGTACCCACAGAAAACACAAACCTCAAAAATACGGCCTGACATCAAGTTGTGATTTTTTGGCCTTATTCTGCACGCTCCCATATAAAATTTTGGAACCCTTTTTTAAAAACTCCCAAATTAAATAATAATAAAAATTATAAATATGTACAGTTTTGAAAGGGCTTCTTAACGGTATATATAACTTCCCAATCGGGGCTGCTTTGGCGGAAATATTTAAGATTTAAATTAAAATTCTCATTCTGCATATACCTTCCAACCGGAACGCCCTTATGGCTACGACAACGTAACCACCGCATGTAATATTTTGCCATGGACCTTCCAAGGGTAATTCAGTCTGGGAAAAGCCCGTATAGCTATTCTTTTGGCCGTACGGGTTATGGTTGTTACGTCGTAACTAGGAGGGCGTTCCGGTTAATCAAGTCCGGGACCTTCTTAGGGCTACGACGCAACAACCATAACCCGTACGGCCGAAAACTTGATATACGGGCTTGTCCCATACAAAATATGCATGGGAAACCCGGTGCACGATAATGCGACCGATAATTGTTGCGTCGCAGCCATAAGGGCGTTACGGTCGCCCATTTCCCAGCTTTAAACCTAGTTATATTAGCTATAATTATCATCCAAAAAAATCGAAAAGAAATTCCTATATTTATATAAACTTATAATCGACGCGTATAAATAATATCAGACTTACCGGACTTAAATTAGGTATATAATAATTCCTTTTACTTTAAAAGGTTAATTTTATTCGAATTAATAAAAGGAATTAGGAGGAGATTCGACGATTTTGGTGGGGATGTACAAAACGAAACCCCTGTTCGCATAACATGAACTCAGGCCTCGCTGGCTCGTTACGGGGATTTGGGATTTGATTGGTTAATTTTTAGCGTAATACAACAGTACTTTGGAAAACGAGCCAGCGAGGCCTGAGCTAGCTGAGGTAATATATATAGCGCTCTAGGGCCTAAAGGGCTCTGTCTCTCCTTTTTGTTCCCTAGATGTCAGTCTCAGTTCAGTCTTCTTCTACCCTGAATATAGCCAACCTAACCTCCGTTGAAAGTCCGCATGTAGCAACAGTACTAAGTGGTACCTAGTGGGTATATAGGGCAGAATAAGGCGGTCAGTACTCGAGCTGACAACGTTCCACTTTTAGTGGTATCGCGGCTACGCTCTCGTTCTCCTGCCGTAACAGTTTACCTCAGCTAGCTCAGGCCTCGCTGGCTCATTTTTTTCTAATGTACTGCTGTATTACGCTAAAAATTAACCAATCAAATCCCAAATCCCCGTAACGAGCCAGCGAGGCCTGAGTTGTACGAACAGGGGTCTCGTTCTGTACATCCTTACCAAAATCGTCGAATTTCTTCATAATTCCTTTTATTTATTCGAATAAAATTAACCTTCTAAAGTAAAATGAATTATTATGCATTTAATTTAGGTTCGGTAAGTCTGATATCATTTATACCCGTCGAAAATAAGTTAATATTAATATAGGAATTCTTTCGAATTTTTTAGACGGCAGTTGCAGCCAATATGGCTAGATTTAAAGCTGGGAAATGGGCGACCGTAACGCCCTCATGGCTGCGATAACGCAACCACCGCATGCAACATTTTGCCATGGAATTTCTAAGGGTAATTCAGTATGGGAGAAGCCCGTATATCAATTTTTTGGGCCGTACGGGTTGTGGTTGTTACGTCG